>JAGDFM010000098.1:0-48080 GCA_019155715.1 Phytophthora pseudosyringae | reverse complement strand
CCCCCCCACCCCGCCCCCCCCCCCCCCCCCCCCCCCCCCCCCCCCCCCCCCCCCCCCCCCCCCCCCCCCCCCCCCCCCCCCCCCCCACACCCCCCCCCCCCCCCCCCCCCCCCCCCCCCCCCCCCCCCCCCCCCCCCCCCCCCCCCCCCCCCCCCCCGTAACGGAAAAAGTAGCGCCATTGTTAGACAGCGAGGTATCACCACGGCCGAGGCGCAACACCGTCAGGAAGGCGCATTTTCCGGTCGCTGTCGCTGGGGAAGAGCAGCATCTTCGTCTCCTGGTAAATGTCCTGCAGCAGCGCTACACGTGGCCGGAACGTCTGCCCACAAAACCATAGAGCCTCAACATCTGCATCATGCTCACAATAGCCACATCGTTGCTGTGCGTCGCACTCACCTCGAACGGCAGCACCATATCGCTCTGCCCTTCCACCATGAGCACCAGCGAGTACACCACGTTGGAGAATGTGATTGCTTCGTTCACCGCCACGCCGCAAATCTTCTCCAGATCCACAAACTGCCACAACCATCAAGAGTTACCAACAACCACCACAGCTTTTTGACCTCCTCTAACGCCGAGCTCACCTTGCTGCTCACTGCTCCACTGCGTCGCCTCTTACTCAGCTTCACCCCAAGTGCCGGTACCACCAGCATCGACTCTGCCAAAGCACCATTGAAATATCTGTCAGTACCAAGTAATTAATTTCAATAAGATAGTGACAAACCTTCGACTATGACGCTGCCGGAAGCTTGGAAGATCCATGCGGCCAATGCAGCCAGCACCAGACCCAGTACTAGTGGATACGAGGATGATACACCCCATTCAGCGGTCGATAACACGCCACTGGAGCCGAGAAGTAACACGACGATCAACCACCAGGTAGCTGACCCTCTCTTCTCGTAGGATTTCGGTCCAGACAACGCGAACTCGACGCCCTGCTGTCCATAGGCTCGCACGCAAAGCACCACTTCATCCGCTCGCGACATTTTAGGATAATCTGCGAATGCACACAATGTTAACATTATATTTGTGTACTCAACATAATGCGATGTGGTGCACATCATCTGAAGCCATTCGCCATGAAGAGCTCGAAAGCAGACCGGATCGAGGCCAAGCGACTGCATCACGCGGCGGATGAGCACGAACTGGACCTGTTTCTCAATGCACCGCAGCGCTTGCTTACCTTTACAGCGTTTTGTGATTCAAATGCAAGTTTCACCGCTGAAAACGGTGCAGTGCAGGCTTTGGGATCCAACGGGGAAGATGTACCTCGAGGCACTGCCGACACTGGCGCTTTGCTGCCTGGTTTGGTGATTCTCAAGGGGTTCCTGACACCCCAGGAGCAGCAGGAACTAGTGAACGAGGCCAGACGGATGGGGCAGGGAGGAGGAGGGTTCTACAAGCCTACGTACGCCAGCGGGGCCAAGTGTCGACTGCACCAGATGTGTCTCGGACGACATTGGAACGTCAACTCGGAGAAGTACGAAGATCGACGCAGCAACCACGACAATGCGCCGGTCCCCCCACTCCCAGAGAGCTGGAAGATGTATGCGCAACGAAGTCTTGACGCAGCGAAGAAGATCGATCCACTGGTGATGGGAACCTGCACGAAGATGACGCCTGACATCTGTGTTGTCAATTTCTACAAGAAGGCAGGGAGGAACGGCATGCACATCGACAAGGACGAGAGTGAGGAAGCGATGCGTATGGGTTCGCCGGTGATTTCGTTCTCCATTGGTAGTGCAGCGGAATTCGCGTATATTGATCACTACCCGGAACCCCATGAGGCGGTGCCAATTGTCCGCCTTGAATCAGGCGACGCGTTGGTTTTCGGTGGTCCGGCGAGGAATGTTGTGCATGCATTGACGAGAGTTTATAATGGTACGCAGCCGTCGTGGCTGCGTATGCGCTCGGGGAGACTCAACCTCACGTTTCGAGAGTATAAACCGAGTGAGCTGGAAAGCTAATTTCTAGAAACCGTTGGGAACAAGCAGTGTGGAGCTTAATATATTTTGGCGTGACTCTACGTTGTCAGGTTATTGCAAGTGTCCACAATTTGTGAGAGATACGTAAATCTAGTCTAAAATGAAGACTGATTGTCGTGAAAAGGTGCCTCAGTGCTTGTCCAACAATGTCAGTGTTTTCACTCAGTGGGCAACATGGCTGTTAGTCAAGACGTAAGTGCGTAGTATACTTTTGTTCATGCAGACTCATTGCGTACATATCCATGAAGGCAGTGATGTTTCGTTCCATTTGCCGTTGGATGGGGGGGGGGGTTAAGCACACGCACCTACTCAAATGTTACCAGTGCTCTCGGTGTGAATGCCCTGCGACCATTTAGTGTTGTGCTGTCTGGTGCGCCTTTTTGCCTTTCGGAATTCGTTGCTAAGGTTATCCGGAACGGAAGTACTTCGAAGTACTAGTACGTTTTTACGAGAGACTGGAGTCTCCGTTGCTTGACAACACGCACTTTATTCTTTGTTACATCCTTTACAATCCAAATTACCGCAGTGACATATTTTGTTGTTAACATTGAGGACACTATTCATATTAGTCAGTAACGAGTCAAAACGATATCTGATAGGAACCGCTTGGGCATTGCTTTTTATGAAAAACAAACACTGTGCTATCAAAGGGAAAGCTAAGATTAAAATCTAAGGGCTCAGGTGAACTCCAGATTATCCAATTGACCACTGGCAGCGCCCCTGCGCGACATCTTGAAGGAATCCGTCATTCTGAAGACCAACCTCGTCCCGACGGCGAAATACTGGTTCGGTGTATTTGGTGCCAGCTCATCGCAATCAGAGCACTTCAACTAGGGCATTATCTTCCAATCGATGAATTTGTTCTTACTTTAAACGAATCACAATTTATCACTGCCCTTAGTATCGATCTGATTGGTTGGCGCAACGTAAAACTCCTGGAGGGGGATCTCCAAGATCCTCCACAACGTAAAAGAGGGAGAATAGCGACAAAATGGACTCGATCTTCGGCATCGTGGGCAAGGACTTCGTGCTGCTGGCGGCGGACTGCAAGGTGGCGCGCAGCATCCTAGTGTACAAGGACGACGAAGACAAGGTGCGTGCTCCCGTGCAACTCTCGCGCCCCAACGCGCTCTCTACGCTCCGCAAAATGGCGGCGAACATGCAGCACCTCCATTGGTGTCAGTTATATCATCTTACGCTTCGTCGTCTCTGGCATCACAATTATTTTAATTAAAAAAAACAATTGCAGTCCATCAACCTGGACGAGCACAAGGTGATGGTCACGTCCGGCCCGCAGAGCGACCGCCTAGCCTTCGGCGAGTACATCCAGAAGAACATGAAGCTCTACGAGCTGCGCAACGGCGTGACGCTCAACGGCCCGGCCACGGCCAACTACGTGCGCGGCGAGCTGGCGCGCTTCCTGCGCCGCGCCCCGTACCAGGTGAACCTGCTGATCGGCGCCGTGGACGCGTCGCCCGAGCAGAAGACGGTGCCCAGCCTGCACTGGATCGACTACCTCGGCTCCATGGTCCAGCTGAACTTCGGCGCGCACGGCTACGGCGCGCACTTCTGCCTGTCCATCTTCGACCGCGAGTGGAAGCCCGACATGACGCTGGACGAGGCCAAGGACGTGCTCAAGAAGTGCCGCGCAGAGCTGGACATGCGCTTCCTCGTGCGCAACGGCCAGTGGGCCTACACGGTACGAGCTCGGGGATTGCATTGGGGGTGGAGAGGGGGGCACAGTGTTTGCTGACGGTTGTTGGGATGTTTGACTGGTTGGTTGCAGTTGATTACCGCGGACGGCATCTCGCAGGTCAAGGTCGAGTAGCGGGAAGGATGATACAGAAGAAAGAAGAGAGGAGTGCGGCGTAACGGAATGCTTCTCGGCTTGCTTTCTTTGATGCTGTTGGCTCGTGTGTGTTTGATGGTTCATTGAGGTGCATTTTACGGGACCTTAGGCAGCTCGGGACTTGCGCTCCTGAGCTTTCCGGCGGTTGTCGCGGTATCGACGCAGCTCCTCCCTGTTAATCCAAAACAGCAAACACGATTAGCTGCGTAGGAGAACTGCCCAGCGACGTGGTAGCTTACCGTTTCTGCTGCCGCGCGCGATCGATGTTTGGCTCGGGGAATTGGTTCGGTGACTCCTCGCCGTCTTTGTCGTCCTGCTCGCCCCGCTCTTTCTGAGTGAGCAGGTCCTCCGCTGCATTTGCCGACGGTGGGTAATACTCACTCGCAACCTTGACCCATTGCCGAGCCTTCTCCTCGTGCTGGTCTTTCCCGAATCGGTCTTGACGCCAACCTGCACTCTTCGGAACGCCAATATCCTCGAAGAGGTCGGCCCCTGCAGGCACGAACAACGCTTTGGCAGGATCGACCTCTTTGTTGGTTCCACGCGCCATGGCACGGAAGGCGAAGCCCTTCATGACGGACCGGAACTGCGTCACGAGATTCTTGTCCTTCATACTGGTGAACAAGACGCTGGCGCCGTACATATGGGAGAGATACCGTACTGCTTGGGTGACCCCTTTGCGCTTGATTGAGTCCTCGTCCCGAAAGGTTTCGTACTTGTTGCCCACCACCAGCACGGGCAGTGGCAATGGCGTGACTTCGTCCTTATCCGGATGTCCATTGCCATAGCGTGCCATGGCTTCGTGCTTGAGTGTATCAACAGCAAATTTCTCCACCGGGTTCTTCTCTTTCGCCTTCAGAACCTCCTGCACAACTGTGTAGAGTGTGGTAAGCCACTTCACCAGCGCCGGAACGACGTCTCCAGGCGCCGACAGGTCCAGCACAACCACCAACGCGCCATTCAGGATACGCTCAGGCCCCAGCGGCACTTTGATCATTTCCCTGACACACTTGGCGCTTGCCAGCTCCCACATGTGCGCTACCGCCGGTCGCCCAGCAGTTCGCAGTCGCACGAACACATAGTCCAGCGCAGTTGTCGGCTTGATCTCCTCGGCCTTGGACGAATTCCGGAAGTTGGCTGTGAGAGACGTTTTGCCCGATCCGCGCGGACCGACAATCAGCGTGAAGGTGTCGCGCTCCTCCGGTGCAGGAGCAGCTGCGGGTTTCTCGACTGCATCGCCATCTGCACCGTCCACTGCTTTCTGTGGCTTCTTGGCGGGGTCCTCCACGGTGGAGATCAGCGCCCAGATATCCTTGGAAGCCATGGTTTCAATGCGCTGCAGCTCTTCCAATCGAGGTGACAGCCGAGAGATCGCGTCCCCGACCTTTCATGCGCAACGATAACGCGAGCGGATACTTGGACGATTCGCCTTCAACTTGCCTACAAAAATGATTGCTACAAGCAACACAAAACACAAATACAGCAGCACAACAGGGTGTCATGACTCACTCGCCCTCGAATTTAGCGTTCAAGGACCTGGTTCAGTCGTCCAACAGCAGTCTCAATTCCATTTGCTCACTTCTGGTTCTGCAGTTTGTGCGCGTACTACCGGTTTGTCCCCTTTCTGGGTCTCAGCTAGCTGCCTTATCTAAAAGAATTTGATGTAAATAACGAGCAGCACGAAGAGCACGACAGCGACGATGGGGCCGTACTGGCGGTAGATAGCCTGCATGCGCAGCTTCTTGGCGCCCCACTTGAGGTCCTTTGACCTGTCAGCCAGGTTCGACGAGATACGCGAGACGTCTAACAACAACAAGACAGTTCCGTAAGCAACCGTCACCCCCTCGCAGTGCACCTATCACTTGAGGAACTCACTTTCGACGCGCTCGCCGCGGTTGAGCACCTCCTGGATGTTCTTGCGCATGATGTTGTGGATGTCCGCCAGGTCGTCGTTCAGGCGGTGCATGTTCTGCGACGAGTTGGGGTCCGCGTACTCCTTGCGCTTCTTCTGGATAAACTTGTCTGCAATGCATAACCACAGCGATCAACCAACCTGCGTGAGCAACTCCACTACCCGCAATCCCAATCAAAGCATCTCGCGTCCTCACCGAATTTGATGAACGCGTAGGGCCTCGCAACAGTCGTGACCACGTCACGCCAGTTGTTGCCGCTGTCGCGCTCCAGCTCCTGCACGAAGCCCGCGTGCACCTCCTCCAGGTACAGGAAGGCCAGACGCTTGGGGAACCCTCGGTCCGCCAGCGTCAAGTAGCACACCCCCTCCTGGATCAAGTAGCTAGTCATCCCAGCCAATAGCACACCCGTTAGAGACGAAAGCCCCAGTCGTGGAGCGATCTCTCGCCAACGTACTGGAAGGTGTAGGCGCCCGACTCGATGCTGCACTTGGTGGGCGCGCGCTGGTCCAGCCGCTTCATGATCTGCTTGGCCTGCTGCTTGTACGTGTCCAGGTTCCCGTTCGCGTCGCCGATGGACTCCATGGACGCGACCTGCAGCGAAATAACCCAGAAAAATGAGCATGGAGGAGCGAATTGTGGCCATAAAGGCACTAAAATGCGGTCGATGGAGAGCGGATTGAGGGGCGAAACTTCTGCAGCATGCTGCTAGAAGTATCCAGCTGCAGGGGGGAGCGCTACGCACCAGCAACATGCCGTCCGAGACGCGCGCGACGAAGGTGATGATCGGCATAGCGGCCTGAGCTTCCGAGCTGTAGCGTCTTTAATCTAATTGAGTCCATGCTTCGTCACTTTCAAAAATTACCACATAGCCGAATATTCGGTGTGGTGCACACCATTTCAAAAACGTTGCCAACATTTTTTTCGGTCGTCATCACTGTTGTACCGTTATCAACCAAATGGAGACGACTGGCGATGGCGCTCCGCCGTACTCGGCTGCGCAGGTGGACCACTGCGCGTTCGCGGCCTGGTATCCGCAGCTGAAGCGCGTGTGTGTCAAGGGCGAGGCGGTTCCGTTGCCGGTCGAGTTCGTGTCCTTGCTGCTGGCGGACGGCGTGACGCTGCCGTCGACTCCAGTGGCGTCCGGGATCGAAGGTGAGGACAGCGACGACGAAGAAGAGGAAGACGCCGCCAGCGCTCTCACGGACGAACAACTGAGCGTCATCTCAGCAGTGCGAGAGCAGGTCGAGAAGGTGCTCGAGGGCTTCGGCGGGAAGCTCTTCCCCAAGACCAACTGGAGCGCGCCGCGCGACGCCGCGTGGATGCTCGGCTCGCTCAAGTGCACGAGCTTCGAGGACGTGTTCCTGCTGCTGCAGGCCTCGGACTTTGTGGTGCACGACCTGACGCAGCCCTACATTGGCTGCAGCGCCGAGAAGGACGAGAGATCGCCGCCGGAGAGCTACCTGGTGCTCAAGAAATGGTGCAACTTCCTGGACTCGATGCTGTTCCGGTGCTTCGTGGTTGGTCACCGCCTCGTGGCGGTGTCGCAGCGAAATTGTGACGAGTTCTACGAGTTCCTGCCGGACCAACAGGACGGGCTCTGTGAACTGCTCTACGATTTCTACAAGGAGAACTTCCGCAAACCTGAAGGAGAGTTCGTGTTCCCGGACCCCAACTACAGCTTCGACGTGTACGTGGACAAGCGTCGACGCGTCTACCTGGTGGATATCAACGTGTTTGGGGCCGTCACCGATACTCTGCTCTTCTCGTGGGAAGAGCTGCTGGAGTTACAGACGGACAGCCCAGCGATGCCGCAGGACGCTGAAGACGAACACCACGTCATCGACTTCCGGGTGGTCGAGTCCAAGAAGGGGATCCGAGCGAACCCGATGAGCGGGTACCGAGCGCCGACCGATCTCGTGGACCACCTCGCAGGTGGTGCCGGCTTTGACGCCTTCATCGAACAGGTCAAGCGCGACAACGCACTGCAGTGACGAGGAAAGGTAGAGGTCGGTAAGTGCAGCACTTGCCTAAGGCAGTTCATTTTTGTATAAATTAAAGAAACCTTCGGACGACAGAAATCGGATCCGTTGGTGGCCGCAACAGCCAGCACGTCGCCAGTGCCCCAGCATGCTGTCGCCACCTTCGTCAGGTCTTTCTACATCGGATCTGGTCTTCAAAAAAAAATCAACGTCCGTCCACTCTGCTGAGCCGAGTTGAATGATCCATTCCATTCTGGAAAACAAGCAGCAGCAGCAGCAGCAGCACATACCAACCAATCAGCCAACCATGTACGCAATTCCACCACTTCCACAATCTACAGGCCCGACGGCACGGAAGAAGACTGCGCTCGCCTCGGTCCCTGTGTGTCGCCACTCGCTGTTGCATAGCTTAATCTCGTCGAGTACTGACTTATTAGAGCTCGTAGGAGCCACGCGCCGAATCGTTGTCCTCGTGGTGGTCCGGGAAGTCGTCGCCCTCCTTGTTGCTGTGTCCGCTGATCTGGCTGCTCTGGTCCACGTCGATGTTCTGGTTCGACGAGACCTCGTAGCTGTTGCGGCTGCTGTCGCGCGACGAGCGGGGGGACTCGTGCGCACTCAGGTAGGAATCATTGTCCTTGGGCTCCATGGCGCTCAGCCACAGATTCGTGCCGTTCGTGGCGACGTTGGGGTTGTTACCGGGGTCCGTCTGCACCGAGTCCACGTTGCTCTCCAGACGGTTCATCGATCCGGGCGACGTGGCCGCGTTGTCGTAGAACTGCGAGTAAGCCACGCCTGCTGCCAAAGCATCGGCCGGGGGCGTCCGCGTGTTGGACATCGAGCCGCTAGCCGAGGCGCCCACAGCGCCCATCGCGCGCGGGTTGTACGCGTTCTGGGCATTGTACCCGGGGTTGTAGCCCTTGTCCATGGAAAGCTCGAAGGGCGAGAGCGGGTCGTCGTCCGCCTCGCGGCGTCTGCGGATGACGCACATGATGATCGTGGCGATGACGGCCACGGCCGCGACGATGCCCACCACGATGCCGATCACGGCGCCGGTGCTCATGCTCGAGCCCGACGACGTGTCCGCGCTGGCACCGGAGCTCGAGGCCGAGCCCGAGTTGGAGGACGTCGTCGCGCTCTCCGTGGCTGAAGGCGTCGAGGTTGACGCCGTCGTGTCCGTTGAGGTCGAAGACGCCGCCGACGTGGCCGAAGGCGTCGCCGTCGTCGCAGAGGGCGTCGCGGTCGTCGACGAAGGCGTCGCAGTCGTCGCTTCCGGCGTAGCGGTCGTTGATGTCGGCGTGGCGGTCGTCGCGTCGGGCGTCGCAGTAGTTGACGTCGGCGTGGCCGTCGTCGCGTCGGGCGTCGCAGTGGTTGACGTCGGCGTCGCAGTGGTCGGGGTCGGAGCGGTCGTCCTGGGCGTGGCAGTCGTCGTGGCCGGCGCGGTGGTGGTCGGCGTGGCCGTGGTGGTGGCGGGCGCCGTGGTGGTCGGCGCGTCGGTGGTGCCGCTGCCGGTCTGCAGCTGCCTCCGCAGCGCCGGCGTCAGCTTGACGTCCTGGCCCACGACGGGTACGAAACCTGCTTCCTCGAAGGGCCCGGAGACCTCCTGGGCGCCGGCGACGGACACGCATGCGACGGCGAGCACCGAGGCGAGCACGGGAACGAGCTTCATGGCGGAACTTGAGTAGACGGGGGGAAGGTGAAGCGCTCTTGGTGCCGATCTCGCCGCCACCCAATGACTTGGATTGACTATCTGCGGGAAGAGAACGAAGGGAGCTCGCGGAAGCCTCCGAATAGAGTGAGAATGGCCTGGACAGCGCGGACGGCGATCGGTTTTCTGTGTGAGCGTGGTGTGGTGGCGAGGGGAAGGGAACGGCCATTACTCACGCCTGGCGCAAATTCCTTTTCTGTCACGAAGGGCGCAGCACCGGTCCACAAAACCCACCTCCTCAGAAAACTGATTTCGGCAAGACATATTCTGAAAACTGATCTGGGCACACTGATATTATTATTTTGACTGAAATCAGGCATAAAAATGACCTGGTATGGAATTATATATCCAACTCCAACATTTTTCACGCCGTCACGGACTCGGTGGTGCCTACCTACTACGACCCGGAGCTCGACCTATCACTGGAGCTCTGCTTCATGCCTCAGTACTGGATCTACGGTCGCTTCGTCGCATCATTCACGAAAGCGGAGAGCTATGTTGCAGCGGACGCCGACTGTATCCGCTGCTTCAAGTGCCTCGTCGACTTCTTCATAACCAGGTCGACGCGGGGTGACCCAGACAAGAGATCATTCGACGGCCACATGAACGACACTCACCAAAACAAAATGAAGGTATACCCCGTCGGCACCCGCCACAATCCGAGCGTGCTTACTACACGCCTCTTGCGTACCGGTCGGCGGCGATGGAAGCACCGTCGCGGGGGTCAGCGATTATCCTGCAACGGCTCCTCCAGATACAGCGGTGGCAGCGATGCGACCCGCACCCGCTCCAACTACTGCAGCTTGAACGATGGTGTTCACGAATCGCGTCCTGGCCTCGCACAAGATGAAAAAGGGCAAGTTCATGAAGGTGGCGTCGGCGGCAAGCAGCAATCATATTCGATGACAACCCACAATCAACGTTTTTGTCGGTGCGCGTTTCTCCGCCGGTAGCGCGACTAGATGGCTCGATAAACGCTGAGACAACGACGCTTGGACCCACCCCAAGATGGAAAGGTGGCTTTTAATGGCTCAAGCGCTGCTCCGCGCGCTGCTGTATACACTACCGGTGTGCAACCTGCTTCAAGTGCTCGAGGTATGCGCGCTGACGGGATCCTGACGTCCCAGTTGCTGAGGAACAGGTACAACCCAGCGTCTATCGTGCTGACCGACTCGTCTCAAGCTTGCCTGAACGTGTACAGACAGCAATTCGATGGCGTACAGTACGGCGCCGGCCAGTGCGTGCGACCTTCGAGCTTCCGGTGGCTGTTCGCGACCATATAGTTTGTGGCCACGCCGTAGTTGACCTGTTTGCCGGTTGCGTTTCCTTCATGGATCTCGCCGAGCAGTCCGTCACTGTCAACTCGGGCGTAGCGTTCGAGGAGACTTTCGTACCGGTGCTCAGCGCTGCGATACAAGGTCTCATTCCTGGAGGATATCTCGTCGTCGTTGACAGTCAGGGCCACTTGAAGGCGTTCAAGTGCGCCACACTCTTCCAATGCGTCGGGTTTGAGTGTCTGGTGACGCCATGGGTCCAAGGAGACTACTTCGTGTGCGTGGGCGTAAGCCTTCAGCTAGATTCCTCATTCAATTATAGACCAACTTCATTTCAGAAGCAGAAGTGCTCGTAGCTATTAAGAAGAGAAGATCGATCAAAACAAAGTTACATTGTTTATTATTTTATTACTGTTCTTCGTAGCCACCTTCTGCCTCTCCTTCAGCTAGCCAATTTTGTGTTTGCCATTTCCGCCAAAGTTACTGCGGCTTCGGCTTCCGGTAGTGCTGCTCGTATCAGCGCTGTCCAAAGTACACGAGTTACGTTAGTCTCTGGAACTCGATTTCCAACGCGTCCTCCAGAGCTGTTAGCTCCGCCACTTGGCGCCGTCGTGACTCACGTCTGGCTGCTCGCGGAGCAGAGCTGTCAACTGTGGCTTGATGATTGCGTGTGGAAAATAAAAAACTGGATATGAGCCATCCATGATGATGCCTTCGTCGACTCTGCTCTCGCAGACAATTCGATACCCCCGGGCGTCAGCACTTCTCACGCTATACCACTCCCTTAACCACGTAACAGCAGTTCCACAAGGCTACTAGGTGGGGTTCAAACGTCAAAAATATTGTGACAATGAGGTTTCAGCAAATTAACCCGATTTTAAGAACGGTGGTTCCCGCTAAAAATGTTCCTACGTGAGCGGGCGAAGGTTATAATATAACCTAACTAATTTTACTGGGACAGCAAATGCCTGAAAGGTTGCTGCTACCAGCCCAAATCAGGTTAATTCGGCTTCGGTAACTGTCGCCAGTAACTGAGGCCGGTAAACTGAGGGAAACCGAGGTCGGTAATAGCCGAGGCTCGGGGTCGGGACGCACTTTCCGATACTTGAAGACTCTGTCTGAGTGACATATATGGTCCCCGCGGCTTCATACGCGGACAGAGTGGCAGCTATGGACGCAATGGACATATCGGGGTGGATCATGCAGCGCATTGGATTATTGGAGGTGCTTCGAGGGCACTGGCGCAATGAGTGACGAGAGGAGAGACTGGCTTAACTTCCAAGATAGGGCAGAGCACGCTGACGATATGACCGCGTTCGCTGCCCGAGCGAGGAAAATAGAATTGCAGCGGCGGCAACGGGCGCGGCAACGTGCTCAAGTGGAGCCAACAGGGGCCGATCAACCAGATCCCATCAATGGTGTTGCGGGTGATAGGGTCGCGTCCGCGACTCGGGCGAGGAAGACAGAGCTGCAGCGTCAGTAGCGCGCGCGACAACGTGTTCAAGCGGGGGCGAGGGGGTTCAATCTCACAGAGCCCACGGAAATAGTTGCTGGTGGATTCGTGCCCACGGCTGGTAGCAGGGCCGCACAGCACGTTGAAATGACTTGCATTGATGCAGTTGAGACCGCAATCCGAGAACGGAAATCCGAGCAACGGCGGCAGCTGCGGGTACAGCAGAATGCACATGTACCTCAACTACATTCAAGGGAGAGGCAACACCAGCAGCAAGGACGAGGCGTAGATGGGTCAGCTAAACAGGAGGTGCGTTTATCAAGGCAGCGAGCCGACCAAGAAGTAGCTCATACATATTTTTCCTTGTATCGCTACTTGAAAACCACATTCGCGCCCTCTAGTACTAATTGTTGGTCCATATTTCTAAATATGAGACCCCCCCCTCCCATTAGCCACTTTTCGGAGCATGGCGAGCGACAATCCTAAAGCCCCGACAGGAGAACCCAAAACACAAAACATATTTTGAAAGCATGCAGTCGCCTGTCAACCTGGGGCTCAATAACAGCATTAAACGCAGCACATCGTCCATATACACCACATTCCGCATGGCTCGGATGTTTATTTTCTAATCCCGGAGCTGATACGAGACCATGAAAGAATCCCTCTTTGCCAAAAATGTCATACAGACCCTCGAAAGAGTAAATTCAGCGTTGCTGCGGGCCACGACTACGGTCAACTACGCGCCCTACTCAAAAACGCAAAAATGGACACCGCTGCGTCTTGCGGTTGCTGCTGCTTCTGTTCTGCTCATCTTCGTCTCCTCCTTCTTGCTTATTTTCCCTTCACTGCTCCTTCACCGGCAGCCCAAAACACTAAGGGCGTGTTCGACTTGAACAGCCAAAATCGAAGTGGTAAGTAAACAGCAATTTTGTTCCAACCGACTATGAAGGTTCTTGCCTGAACCAGCAATTTGAATATTGTGTGTTTCACTTGAAAGCAGCTGGTGAAGACAGCGGTTTCTCGCCAGTGATACTAAGTTGAGGTTCACATCCTGCGGCGAGCATCTGACACAAAACCGAAATGGATGGAGACGGCGAGGACGACATGTGGCTCGTGCAGGCCCTTGCGGTTCTGCTGCAAGCAGGTCAAGGACTAGGAGCGGGGTGTCGGCCACTGATACCAGTACAACGTCTTCTCGACAGCGGCAGTAAGCGGTTCTTCGATCGGATTTACAGCAGCACCAACCCTTTCCTATTTCGGGAGCACTGTCGAATGGACAAAGCGCTCTACGATATACTTTTTGACGCATGCGAAGATTATATCCCGAGAAAGATCAAGTACCGACGGGAGGTGGTTGCAGTAACGCTGGATTGGCTTGGGCGCGCGGCAACATGTCGGGATCAAGAGACGAAATTTGAGATGGCCTTGTCTACTGTGCACCGTTACCGACGAGTTGGTTTGTACGCCATACTTCGCGGTCTGGCTGGTATCATAGGCTTCCCCAGCTCTGTTCCAACAGAGTTTGTACAAAAGTTCCCGTACTTCGATCAGGATGTAGGGGCTATTGACGGTGTTCATGTGCCTGTGATGGTTTCCGTAGAAGACGCAGAGCGATTTAGAAACCGCAAGGGATGGACATCAACAAATGTGCTGATCGTGTCCGCTGGCAATTGAATGCTGCCTACATCTACCCGGGTGCAGAAGGCGCTGCTCATGATTCAATAGTGCTGACCCACAGCAACTTCCTGCAAGAGTTACCGGAGCACATGTATGTGTTAGCCGACGCAGGCTATGCTCTCCATCCGCAGGTTCTCACGCCGTACAGAGGAGTCCGCTATCATCTCAAAGAGTTTGCAGAAGAAACGGGGAGACCACAGACAGCGAAGGAGCTCTTCAACTTGCGGCACTAAAAGGCAAGGAACGTCGTGGAGCGCCTAAATGGCTGCATGAAGAGGCGGTTTCGGATCCTTCGAGTCCCCATTGAGTGCGAGTTCGTCGTGGTGAAGGCAATTGTATTCGCATGTGCGAGTTTGCACAACTTTATTCGACGCCATAACGCTGACGATTTCGCCGAGGATCTGCGTGAAGACGACGACAGCGAAGACGAAGAAGACCTGCCAGCTAGAGACGACGCATTTCCTTTCGACTTCAACACGCCAAGAAACTGGCGGGACTGGATGGCAAGCGCAATGTGGACTGAGTACAACGAGTAAGTTGTTAAGAAGAAGAAGTTGAAGAGGGCGCCCTGGTCACTTTCAGATACAAAAGCGCAGGAATCGACTCCACAATGTTCGCAACCACGTCCCACATTTCGCCCCCCGTCCCATATTGTCCTCTGATGTCCTCTGCCTCGTCCCATTTAGTCCTCCAGCGTCCACCGCATCGTCCCATACGTATGGAACGAGGCGATGCAAAATGGGACGTAGTCACAAACATTGTGGAGTCGATTCCTGGGCTTAAAAAATTGGGGACACGGCTCAAGGTGTTCCTCTTATTATCCTTAGAACAAACAAACATATCAACAAAACGATTGTGCAACTTGCATTGTTTGCATTGTGTGATTTAGCTCTAAACTGTTGCATCCTCTTCTTCTCCAAGCTCGCGGGCCATCATCTTCATCTTCATGGCGAAGTAGGCCTCTGCCGTCTTCATGAAGGCCGCCACGCTTGCTTTCGCATCTTCAGCAGCCGTAGAAGTAGCAGCAGCAGCCTCTTTCGCTTTTGTCCGACCATCACGATAGCGCTTAACCCGATCCGTGCGTTGCACCGCCGTCGGTGACGTGAAAGGACTCGGTGATTCTCGTCCCTAGCCATTCGATGCTGGTGTCAGCTCGTCTGCAGCTGGTGTGTCTGAATGACGGCTGCTGGTGTGTCAGGCGTGGCGGTTCTAGTGGCGTCGACGTTGCTACTGTCTGCTAACAGGGCTTCGGCGTCGAATTGCAGGACAGAGCTCGCATCGTCTGCTGTTGCCCGAGAATCGCCTGCCAGAAGAGCACAAATACTGGCGTGAACGAACCCTTCAGCTCTAAATCGCTTGTACAGAACTGCATTGCGAGGCTGCGCCTGTGCGAGTGCTGCCCAGCCTTCTTCGTCGAGCGTTGGGGCATTCGTTTCGCTGCACCAACCAGCACCACTCAGGTCGCACAGCCGCTTGTAGACGTCGTACTCGGACATCAGTCGCGAATACTTCGACCGACACTGGTCTAGTGGAATAGTTAGTTGCACAAACGAGCTAAAAGGAAATTGTCGAGACAAACGCACCTTTATCAGCAACGACGCCATCTTCTGCAATACGAGTTATGATCAACCTCCAAGCTTTTGACTTAATGCCTTTATCACTTCTCAGTGAGGCGTCGTTGCGTGCGCGGAAGTAGTGTTGTAGCAGTAGTGTCTCCTCTTCACGCGTCCACGATCGCCGCGGTTTCTTCGCCGGTGGCTCCATTCAGTTCAAAGCAAAATCAACAATGGTCAATAATGCAAGGGCGCTCAAATGACTGGTTCTGAAAAACACCTCTACCCTGAATTTCAAAAACAGTCATTTAAGTGTAAAGTAGTTGCTTATGTGTTCGTGTGATCGACTTGCATATTTATGACTAAATTAGTGCTTCGACGACGAACCAGCTCTTTATGGCCCGAAACAGCAATTTAACCGTCAACTCGAACACGCCCTAAACAAAATATTTTTAAATATATAGTTCCCGTCGATTGGCTATTCCAGCCTAAGCATAGCCCTAGTGCCACTACAACATTTACCAATTTAAAAGTAAGCAAATTATGGTAACCCGGCCTTAATTAGCTTGGGGGTTGTGAACGGCTGGTTACAGTAGAACTTACCTCGCCCCAGCAATAGCATCACAGGGACAATTGGCGGTTTGCTACCCGCCATTCGGGCTCTACCCCGGCTGTATTTCCGTCAATAAGTGTGTAAATCGAAAGAGGAGGGGGGGGTCACAATCTTAGACAGAATTATGTAGCGCTAAATAGGGGATACTCGCCCTTTGTGGATCTGCCTGCCGTCAAAGGCACAATACAATATTTTGAGCACTTATTATTGAATTTGCAATACCCATAAATTTCAAAAATGGGTCGAATAGAGCAAAAGTCAACCTGTCAAGCACGTGCAGACGCAAACGCGCTGCTCGCATGCATGCGGTGCGTGTCGCTGACAAGATGGCAAGGTGATGGCTCTCGAATTGCGGGGCCTGCGGCGGCTACCGACATTAATAGCAGAGCGCAGCTTTTGAGTAACGTGCTGCTACACCGCGGACGCTGTTGGCCTTGTCAACGAGTCGTCGGGACAACTGCAATTGCCGCTGGCTAACAATACGACTCGAGTAATGCCGCGTACTCAGCGGCGTAGCGCATTCGACGGACCGTTGTAGAGGTGCCGCCAGTTCTACGGGCCGTAGAGGGAGGACAGGCGTGCGTGCTTTGACACATGTATCCATCTGTAGAGCCCTCGGTCATGTGCGGCGAATGCATCGCCGTTTCGGCGTTTTCATTCGGCAACTGTTCGAGCGCTAGTGTCGCTTGCATCTTGCACCAGCGAATAGATGTGTGGCGCACACCATATCACACACCACAATATTATTGTGCTCACCACGTTTGCGCATCGCCTCCAGCAACGTTCCTCTTGGCCCAGAGCTCCTGCCCGCTTGACTGCGCCGCGCACGGGACACATCGCCATTCGCTCCATCAGCATGTTCCGCCGCGGTCTCTCCTCGCTGGCCGCCAAGCCGTCCTGGGTGCGCCCGGGCTCGCACGACTACCTGCGCGAGGTGCTCGAGAGCCGCGTGTACGACGTGGCCGTCCAGACGCCGCTACAGCTCGCGCCGGCGCTGACGCAGACGCTGCCGGGCAACTGCCGCCTCTTCCTGAAGCGCGAGGTGCGTGTGCCTGCTGGTGTTGGCTCCCGCGCGTGTGGATCCAATACTGACTGCTGTTGCTGTTGCTGCAGGACATGCAACCGACCTTCTCGTTCAACCTGCGCGGCGCCTACAACAAGATCGCCAACCTGACGCCGGCCCAACGCGAAAGAGGCATCGTGGCCTGCGCGGCCGGCAACCACCTGGAGGGCGTAGCCTACGCCGCTGCCAAGCTGGACGTCGATGCCGTCGTCATTGCGCCCGTCGGTACAACGCAGAACATCTCCCACTCCACCAAGGGCAAGATCACCATCGTGGAGCACGGCGCCGACTTTGAGGCGTCGCTGGTGCGTTGGCGGCGTTGGATGCATTGCTTGGGACGTTGTCTGATGTGATGTGGCTGATGTGCGTCAATGCAGAAAGAGACCTTCCGCGTTGCACAGACGGAGGGTCGTTCGCTGGTGCACCCGTTTGATGACCCCCTCGTGATTGCTGGCAACGGCACCGTCGCCATGGAGATCCTGAAGGAAGTAAGGCGAGAGTATTGAGGCCTGGAAATTTTGCAAAGCGTGTGCTGATTCTTGTTCTGGACACTGGCGTGAGCAGACGGCTGGAGATCGCCCGGCGGCGATTTTCGCCCCTGTGGGAGGAGGTGGCTTGATTGCTGGCTTAGCCGCCTACGTGAAGGAGGTGGCCCCTGATGTGAAAATTATCGGTGTGGAGGCCGAAGGCGCCAACCTCCTGGAGAAGTCGCTCAAGGAGGGCGCCCCTGTGACCATCCCGAGCGTCAACCGATTTACGGAGGAAGTGGGCATTCAGACTATTGGCACGGAGAACTTCCGACTGTGCAAGGACCTGGTGGACGAGGTGATTACCGTCTCGACCGACGAGATCTGCTCTGCCATCAAGGATGTTTTCGGCGACACACGCTCGCTCATGGAGCCCACCGGTACGTTGTTGGAAACATCGGTCGTCATTTTGAGGGCGCAGACATCTGATAGCATGCGCAATGCTGTTACATTTACGTGGGGCAGGTGCGATCAGTGTAGCAGGTGCCAAGAAGTACGCCCGTGTGAAGAACGCCCAGGGCGAAAAGTATGTGGCAGTGCTAGCTGCCGCCAACATGGACTTTGACCGGTTGCGCTTCGTCTCGGAGCGTTCGGATGACCGCGAGCGCTTCATGGCCGTCAAGATCCCCGAGAAGATCGGCAGTTTCCAGGACCTCTACGACGTCATCTGTGCGTTGCTTTTCCCAGAACTGGAACGTAAAGCTGCCTTCAACCTGACAAACCTTTTTGTGCGTATTTCCTCAGTCCCTCACAACGTGACCGAGTTCACGTACCGCATGGATTCCGAGGGTGACAACGAGGCTCGCATTTGCATGAGCATCCAGACCAAGAGGGAGGACGAGTTCGTCAGCATCGTCAAGGCGATCAACGAGCGCGGTGATATGCACGCCATCGATCTGGCCTCCAACGAGCTGGCCAAGTCGCATCTGCGCCACCTCGCCGGTGGCCGCCCGGAAAATGTGCGTCGATGCGCTAGTGACGAGTTTGAATTCGTAGTCTTTGCTCACCTGTGGCCTTGTGTATTTCAGGTCACGAACGAGCGACTGTTCCGCTTGGAGTTCCCAGAGCGCCCCGGTGCCCTGAAGGACTTCCTCGAGACTCTTGGGTACGTGTTTGCAAGCCACCAAACCACCATTGCGTTGCTGCTAGAAGCTGCACGCTGACTTGCCTTCTTCTTTGCTGTTGTTGCAGTCAATCCGCTCGTCAGTGGAACGTGAGTCTGTTCCACTACCGCAACCACGGCGCCGACATCGGCCGCGTGCTTGTGGGTTTCCAGGTGCCCGAGAAGGACAATGCAACCTTCGACGCGTTCTTGGGCCAGGTGGGCTTCCGCTGCGAGGAAGAGACCGACAACCAGGCCTATACGCACTTCCTGCAGTAAACACCATAGACGCACTTAAAAAAAAAAGTATCTTTCCATTAAACGGTGTCACAATACGTACATCTCGTGGCAGCGGATGCTGCCGCCACCAGATTCATTTTCGACCAATCCGATCGCCGGATTACGAAAAAGATTTTCCTCCCCCGCACCCAAGGGGAAACCAGAAGGAAAACGGCGAGGGAGAAGCCTCGTGACCGCGCCCGACTGCTCGATTCCCTCGACTCTTCCGGCTCGCCCAGCGCTCCGAGAGCCTCGACAAGTGGCGCATCGAGTGGAGCATCGTCTCACGCGTGTGCAGAGCCCTCGGCCGCGCTCACAGAGGCTCTAGAGGTCGAGAAACAAGCGACAAAAGAAGATGCAGGCGGCCGGCGCCGGCGTGGCGCCGCGCGCGCCGCCCAGCGACAGGGAGCGCAAGCTCATGGACGTGCTGCTGCAGGCGACGGATGCGCGCGTTGCGCCGCTGCTGGCGTGCGTCAAGGGCTGGCCGCTGGAGGCGCAGGCGGACCTGGCCAACTGGCGCCCAGTGCTGCTGAAGCTGCACACGCTGCTGCTGGCGGCGCTGCAGCAGTGTCCGCGTCTCCTATTGGAGGAGACGGCGTTGGAGAAGACGGAGCAGCCAGTCGCGACGCAGACGGAGCAGGAGCTGACCGAGCTGGTGTTCGAGATCTTGAAGTTCTCGGGCTTCCTGCTGGAGAACGCCGCCAACAAGGCCGTGTACCCATCTGCAGAGCCCGTGATGGCTCTGCTAGCTGCCAGAAATGAACGCGTGGTGGCCGAGGCGACGAAGGTGGTGGCCATGCTGGCACTGCCCCCTCAAGTGCATCGCTACGCTGCAGACCCCACGAGTTTCGTGGACCCCGCGGCTGGCAGGAATAATTTACTGAGAAGGAGACTGTTGACGGTGGCACAAGGGCGCGGAACCCCTAAGAACAGCTTGGAGGTGGTGGATTACTTGAATGCGGCGAACCCGGCGACGCCCAAGGACGTGGAGTTTCAGTTTTACAGCTCGGAGCAGGAAGGAGAAGAAGCGACGTCGCGGGTGGTGAGCGTGGCCATCCCGTTGTACGACGAGGTGGTGACTGCTGCGACGTCTCCTGCTGAAGCTGCGTGCGCAGCAGCGACGGCGTGTGAACGTCTGATTGAGCAGTATAAAATCCCCAAGAGGCTGCATTTCCAGTTGTTTACTCAGGTGCGGGCGTGTTATTCATCCCGCAGTGCACTGACCCGGGAGAATTTGGTCGTCGAGCGACTGCAGGCGCTGCTTGCGCTGTTCTCGCTATTCAGTGATGCGTGGGATGTGACGAATTACGTGGAACAGCATCCGGAGCTTACGCGGGGTATCGTAGAGCTCATTCGCGTCGAGAGTATCGAACGCGTGCCTGTGCGAGTGCGGGTTACGGCGTTACTTGTACTCACTGCCTTAGTGAACGATCGTGTTGGGAGAGCAGGCGGTATGGGCGTGCTCGGCCGCCAGTCCAATGTATTGCAGTCTCTTGGTGTCGTCAAGGGAACGCCACACGGTGTTTTCCCTTCGCTCGTGCGCTTTTGTATGGCTGAGCTGGGTGAAATCACAGCGCTTGGTTTCACAACGGCTACATCGGGGACTTCGTCACCCTCTCCTATCGCGTCAGAAGCAACGGATACAGATATGGATATGAGCCTGGCAGTCGCATTTGTCCAGGCAACTACAGATTTGTTGTCTCCTCAGGAGGCCGAGGTGGTTAGCGCGCCTCCATTCCGGAGTGTTAGCAGTGGAAGTATTCAGGAGGCGAAACTGTGCTGGATGGAGGGTGTTTTAGGGCTGCTGACCGCTGTGGTAGCCATTCAGTCTGGCGCTGCTGTTCTCACGGAAAACGGTATTGTTCCAGCTCTTCTGCATGTGCTCACTATGCCTGCGTTGAGTGCATTTCACGTGGCCGTGACAACACAGTGTGTGCAAGCGCTAGAAATTACTGTGAGCAGCCACTCGGCGGCAGCTGCGCTCTACCGTGACCTGAACGGAGTCGGTATTCTTGTGGATCGGCTCAAGCTGGAATGTGCAAGTATTGCTGACCCTCAAAGGAGTTCAACGTCATCGGTAGTCCCTGAGACCAAAACGGTGCTGCTGCTAGCTATCTTAGCGTCGCTGTCAATGTCGTTCCATTCTCAAGGCGTGATGAGTGCAGGAGCAACAAGTCGGGCTATTCGTGAAGGAAGCGCTCTCAACAAGGTGCTGCTGCAGCTTCTGTCCAATGTGGATATATTCGGACCAGTCGTATTTGCTCAGACGGCAATCGTGGTTTCTGATATTATCAACAACGATCCGAGCAGTGTGAACCATGTGCATGCTGCCGGATTGGCAGACGCCTTCTTAAAAACACTCACACGTTGGGACATCGCGGAGTTGTATCCATCTCGGATCCTGTTGCCACCATCCAGTGAACTACTGACGGCCGTACCGACAGTGCTGAATGCGTTGTGCCTTACAACTGCACACGCGGAAAAGGTTGCAAAGTACGAGCCACTCATGCACCTCCTGGATGTGTTTGCACTTCCGCAATACACAGAAGACGAATCAAAGGATTACTGCTTCCAAGGTGATACAGCCGCCGTTGTTGGTGCTGGCATCTTTGAGCTTATGCGGCACGTCCCAAGCTTCCAGAATGCTGCCATTCAAGCGGCGGTACATGCTTTAAAGAAGGTGATTCGTTTCGGCGAAGAGAGCTTTTCACCGACTGCCTCGACACTGCCCCAATTTGTCGGAGACAAGGCCAACGGTATTTTAATACGGATGACGACCCACGTGGCGGATCTGTTGGAACCCTTGCTATCCAAAGCTGAGCACGCGTCGTATTTTGCTGATCTTGGAGGCATTCGGTTGCTTCTGGCGCTCTATCAGCTAATTTTGCCCAGCACATCCTCCTTTTTGGAAAGTGCCCTGTCAAGCAAGAACCCCACGCGGGGTAGCTTTAAAAACTCCCTGGCTCATAATCCAGCGGTGCAATCGATCACTCTTGCGCTTCGTTCATACGCATCCCAGCAGCCTACTAACCTTCTCGGGGCAATTACAAAGGAACTGAGCTCTCAGATGGATAACCTGCAACGTGCACGTGCAAAGATTGGATTACCGTGGTTTCTGAGCGAGAGCGGTGAGGGCGCCGAAAAAGTGCTGAGCTCATTGCCGGATGTCGATTTAGCAGAGCTGGTTGGTGGGAACGATAAGACCAGTACTACGAGCTCCACTGCTGATAAAGTGATGGTTGTAGGAGAATACCTTCGTGTCCTTGCCGTGCTCGAGTGGCTTACTTCTGTGCTGATCTGGACGCTGGAAACTGCGCACACTCACATGCAGAGTCGGCGATGGTTTACGGACTTTACGGCGCCTTCAACGCAGCAGGTTATGGCGCGTTTATTCCGTGTGGACCGTTCGGTACAATTTGAGCGGGCGAGTCTGGCGGCATTACACCAGAAGAAACGAATGGAGAAGAGCTCGGAAAAGCAGACTGACGGTGACGCGGATATCAGCATGGAGTTGACCACTGATTTTAAACCTGTTTCTGATGCGGCGAAAAGTGGTTGTCGAGGAACAGGTCTTTGGAAGCTAGGTTCTCTGCTTCTCCTACGCTTTTCACTAAGCATGCGCGGGCTATTGACCGCTTATAACAAGGTTTTCTTATCGGCTCCGATGCAGCATCGCCGAGGGGATGATATCGTGGTGCCTTTAGCACCGCACGCTCGAGCGCTTGCACGGACTGCGACGCAAATTTTGGAGAGTCATCTACTTTATGTCGTATCGGTGACTCGTGCGACACAGATTGATACGTTCGTCCAGCAGTACTATCTTACGTTTCTGTTGGAGACCATATCCGTTGTGCTTTTCGAGGGAAAGAAAAAACAGGCCAACACTTTGTTGCTCGTAGAGCTCATGAAGCCGATAGGTGATATTTCGGAGGTGCAATTATCGACCAAGCCTTCCCAGGCCCTTCCATCAGCAGGTGCTGACATTGCTATGGTTCAAGAAAACGTCTCAGAAGGAGAAGGTGATGTTACCAGATCTGGCAAAACGATCGCCACTTGCGCCGGGGCTCAAATTACAGCCTCAAACCTTATGGATGTGATCATGAATGTTATTGAGCGTTTCTTCACTGTGTGCCTCGAAGGAGAACGGGACAAGGCTCCTAGTAGCGCTGATATCAAGCCCTCGCAGATGGCGCTGACGTCGTTCCACATTGCTGCTAGTGTTCTACGGAAGCTGTCCAACCTGGAAGCTTTGTCTGCGTCGCCTTTAACAGGAGCGCTGCTTACAAGTGATGAAGCAGGGGAGTCGGATGATACACCATTTGAACCCCGAAAACTAACGGTGCAATTGCATGCAATGTGCATGCGTGCACTGCTGTCGATTTGGAAGAACCCGGAGTTTTCGTCTTCGTCTGTGGATTCGTGTTTGGCAGAAATAATGCCAATTGCTGTGACAATATTAAAGAATCGCATGGATAGTGACGATGAAGCTGTGGGGTCGGAAGGCGAAAGTGAGCTAAGTCGTCGACAAGGGTTGGGTTTTAGTCGTGGCAACCGCGATAGAAACTCCAGCACTGAGCTTTACAACGAAGCACTCTCCCTTCGACGCGCACTTTTTGGGGGATCACGTGGAGGTGCGTCTGGACTTGGGGGAAGTACTCGCCGCCAGTCTTTTGTACCGGATTCCGAAATTGTCGAGAGTTTGGTTTCTATGGGTTTTCCGCAGTCACGGGTTGAGCGTGCACTACGACAAATTCAAGTAAACAATGTGGAGCTAGCTATGGAGTGGATTTTGGGTCACCCTGAGGACGAGGGTGAGGCGGAAGGTGAGGAAACCCAACAAGACGAGGCGACCGAAGAGGAAGGCGCAGTTTCAGAGGCTACTGTCCGTCGAGAGAAGGAAACAGCTGAAGAGAAGAAGATGGAAAAGGAGTTGCAGGCACTTTATATTTCGCTGCGAGACAGTTTCGAAGCAGTGTGCTTTCAAATCTTACGTGTGCAAGCTATAAAAGAAAGACACGAGGATGCGAAACAAATCAAAGTTTCTGAGACCTCGAGCAACTTGTATCCGAGCCAAAACTTGGTCAAGGCGATTGCAGAGTATTTCAGCTTCTTATGCTCGCGCTCAGATGAAGACCGCGATTTGGTGATTCAGCGTGTCAATGCTGCTATTCTGGATTACTTCAATGGGGATGAAGAAGGCGGGGATGAATATTTGACCATGTTGACCCACCTACTAGCACTTGTGCTCCAGCTAAATTCTGACTCGTGGACCGTGATGCAACTTCAGTCGCCTTCATGTATCGACAAGCTCCTAGATTCCCTGGGGAACACTGACAAGGGCGATCTGAAACCCTCCTGTACTCCGGTGCTATTAGTTCTCGACGCAGTAGTAGCAGGAAGGGCAGCGAAGCCAGTATCCCCCTCAGGTCCATCTTCTCGTGATGGCGCTCTCGTGGGAAGCGAAGTGAAGAATGGGGATGAGTCAAAAGAAGACAATCAAAATACCGCGAGTCAAGCGGAGGATACTGTCTTCGAGCAGCAACTCGTTACAACCTGCTTGGAAACGCTGAAACGGGCATCATCAGCGGGCTCAAGTAACAAGTCGGTAGCTCACGCGATTTGGCAGCTTCTGTCGCGCTTAACGCTTAAGTATGACCTGGCATCGTACTTTTCGACACATGGCGGGATTGATGCTGTGTTAGACATTCCGGAAGGCCTGTTCTTCGTCGGATACCAAGAACTGACGTGCACGTTGCTCTCGCAAGCCTTAGAATCCCCTGAGGTTCTAGAGCATATGATGGAAGAAAAGATTCGACGTGCGATTACCAAATTGTCAACACGATTCGGCGCACCCACCCAGATGCGTATCACGCCGCGCGCGTTGTTGACAGAAGTCGCCCCATTCGCAGCTCGTAATGAAACAGTGTTCCTCAAAGCATTGCAGAATTCGGTGCGGGTAAAGAAAACCGAGTCGGGCCGAACATACGTTGTGCCAAGACCGAAAAAGAATGATAGCGCCGATACAGGACCGGGGCAATCTGCGGACCAGCCTCTGTTTAGTCAAGACAGCGCGGCTAATGGAGGTAAAACCCCGCATAAGCTACCAAAGGACCACAAACACCAGGCCCATGTTATCGTGTACAAGATCATTGGCCGCATTCGTCGATTGTGGGACATCGAAAAGCATGCCAAGAATCAGCGTGACGAGCAATATGCATTGGGCAACGAGGCTGGAACCACGTCGGCAGGGATGTGCGTGGGGGTGTACTTGCAGTTACTGGTTCATCTGATCACGTACTTCCCTGCGTGCGCGATAGTCCTCGCGAAAGCAAAAGATGAAGCTGGTTCGCATGGAGAGCGTGAAAGCTTTATCCATTTGGTACTATGCGAGTTTTTGCCTTCTCGTGAGCTTTGCCAGTTTGCAGCAGCTCGCAAGGCGTTGAGGGAGGATGGGTTTTATGGAAACAACAGAATTGGCAGCGGTGATGCAGATCAGCTAGTTGCGGAGGTGAAAGTGTTCGTTGACAGTCGTACAAGGATGCGCGTGCATAACGCACACAGACTGCTAGTGAGCATCGGCAGTCATTCTGGAGAAGGCTCGAAGTGTATCATCTTGGAGCTTGTCCATTTGCTCCAAAAGTGGCCGCAGAGTGGTGCTGTGGATCTTGCGAGCGAGAATGACGATTTGAGCGTACGCGATGAACGAGCGTTGAGCTCGTTGCACGCGTGGTCAGGCTTGATTATGAGTATTTTGTGGCCAAAGGGTTCTTCGAAGGGCTTTGCGTGGGATAAGGTCGTGTTGGGAGGGGGTCTTAAGGGCAAACACTCCTTTGTGACACTACTAGCCGAAGCGCTGCGCAGAATTGATTTGACGCATCCGTTGGCGCATGCTACCTGCACGATGTTGCTTCGGCCACTGTCTACGCTGACGCGTTCATTTGTGACGCACCGCGTAAGGCGCCTGCTAAAGAAGCGAAACCACAGTCCAACTGTATCGGGTGACGCTGGCTCAGTGGAAGGTAATCGAAACCAGTCGGCGAGCAATGCTGGCGTGGAGGCGTCGACTGCTGCTGAGGCATCTTCAGCTGTAGCTTCGAGTTCTTCGGACGATAACCATGATACGAGCGCCTCTGCTGCCCGGGGTGACAGAATGGAAGTGGATTTCGACACCCAAGAACCAACTGATAGCGCATCAGGCTTTTATCCACTACGCGATGAGGATGACGACGACATTTCAATGCGATCCCCGTTATCTGGAATGGAAGATGAGAATGAGGAGCACAGCGAAGACGAGCGTAGTGACCGCAGCAGCGTATCAGATCATTCTACGGATGAAGGAGAAGGCGAAGAAGACGAGGATGACGATGACGATGACGATGAAGATGATGAGGACGACGACGACGATGAAGATGAGGACGAAGACGAGGACGAAGACGAATTTGAGGAGCACCAGCATCTGCACATGTCTCGTCGTACGGGAGGTCATGGTTCAAGTCGACGTACCTCTTCGAATCGTCTGTGGGGGTCTCTTGACTCGGAGCTTTCGATCTTGGATGCGCTAGATGAGGTCGACGAAGAGGAGTTTTCCTACTTGAACATGCTAGAAGACGAGGCATTCTTTGCCGATGAGCAACGACGTCGCGCTCGCCTCGCAGCAGCACGAACTGTTAGACCGGATAGTAGTCTAAACGAGGGAAGCCAGCTGCCCAGAAACTCGGAGGACAGACTCGTTGAGTCCATGCGTGATGCGCTTGGTCTGTACAATAATGGTGGCAGCGGGTCGAGCTCTTCCTCTAATGGACAAACCCTCGTGCTGACGTTTGGCGATGAAGAAGATGAAGAGGACATGGAGGGTGAAGCTCAAGCGGATTTTGCTACAGCAAGAAGCCGCGTGGGCAGTGGAGGTGGGCTTGGGTCTTCAGGCGCGCAAAGCCGATTGGGCAGTGGTGCTGGCAGTAGTATGGCTACTTCGCTTCTCCAGTATATTGAAGAGCTTCCGGATATGCTTGACGATGACTTCCTCTTTGAATCATTTGATGCGGGTGGTAGAGGCGATCGATCACGTCGTGAACGCCAACTGGGGCGCCCGGGTGGCAGCGGCGTTGATCAGTTCACTGCAAGCGCCACCACGCATCCATTGCTTCGCACGAGTGGGCGTGGAGACGCGATATTACTGGATTCAAACGGATTATTGCGCAACGCTGGTCGGATTTCCCTGCCGCGCCCTTCGTCTCTATTGCGTGAGCTGCAAGAACTAACCGATCAGGCTCACACGCAACTGCCGTTGGGTGGTAGCCGGTCCCGGTTGGCTCTGGGACGTGACTTGCTGCAACGCGGTGGAGCAGGGAGCCGCGGACGACCACCCAGTCGTATCAACCGTCTGTCTGCTGTATCCAATCTGCTAAGCGAGTTCTCGCTGGATATTCCGACCTCGTCACTGCCATCTCGGAGTCAGCGTCTCGGTTTACGACGAGGTGATCGGGACATTTTTAGTGATGTTTTTGTCGGTGTTGATTTATCTCGCGGAATCGGTAGTCGTGGAGGCGATGCAATAGGTGGTACCGCGTCCAATCCGGCGATATGGGGTCCTGGGTCTCTAGGACGTGATGTGGATGTTCGGTCGGTGGCCTCTAGGCTCGAGCAACAAATTACGCGCATTTGCGCCGATGACGACGAGCCGACGGTCGCCCCTGCCGCTGGACGGCATGAAGCAGAAACAGCAACCCAGGAACAAGAGGATGTTGACGACATCATGGAAGATCGTAGTGCTTCTGGAACACCGCGAAGTGGAGAGCACACTGCAAGTGAAACTAGAGGTCTTAATGACGGCGATGGCAGTGACGCTCAGCTGGGTGCTTCAGTGAACAGCGGTACAACCGAGAGACGCGAAGCGGCTGCAGATGCTGCTTCTGTTTTGGAACTTACTAGTACTCTTGGAGAAACGTCGTTGCTACGGTCACCGCCTGAGTCTGATGTGGATGTGGATATTGTAGATGCAGACGCCGAAACTTTTTCAGAAGGACAAGTGGCAACCGTTGGTTCCCCATCAGCGGCGAACTCTGCCCCAGGAAGCAGCTTCGAGAGTGCAGCACCCCCCCCTGCTCCAGTGTCTCTTGCTTCAGCCGAGGAGGTGTCCGCAACAGCAACAGAATATTCAACTTCAGATTCCATGATGAACTTTACACTAGATCTGTCTAGCTTTGGTGCGAGATCCACCCAATCAAATGCAGCCAGCGATAGCACTCGTCGGGCCCGAACGGTCGAAGAAGAGTCAAAGTCTGAAGAACTTCCATCGACTGAGGCACAAGTATCACCCGTTGAAACTGGCACGCAGGAGTTATCGGCTGCGCTGCTTGGACAACAGGAGGAGCAGCAGGTGTATCAATGTCCGGAGGGCATGGATGCTGAAGTGTTTGCTTCACTACCTCCGGATATGCAAGCGGAAATTGTCGCGCAGAATGCACCTGCTGTCGCTGAATCCACAAGCGCTCGTAGTGATACTGCTACAGCTGGAGGTGGTGGTGGTGGCTCGGAAAGTATGTCACAGATGGACTTGGACATGGCCAACTCAAGCTTTGATCGTGAGACGCTGGAGGCATTGCCTCCTGACATCCGTGCAGAAGTGTTGGAAAATGAACGGCGCGAGCGTGAGGCAGCTGCACGCGCGGAGACTGCAGACACTTCGCGCGCTCAAGAGATGGATAATGCATCCTTTGTGGCGTCACTGGCTCCAGAATTGCGCGAGGAAATCTTGGTTACTTGTGATGATGCATTTTTGCAGACACTATCATCACAAGTTCGTGCTGAAGCCATGGTGTTGCGTGAACGTGCAGCCTTCCGCTCTACGTATCGTGAACGCGATCGTGGTACAGAGGAGCGGGGCGGCGGTGGTGAAGGCGACATGGACGAGTTGTTTAATCGTCCTACTTTACGACGTATGCTGACCTCTCACAGCCCCGAGAGAGGTAGCAGTCGTCGTCGCTCCCGTATGTACGATGACATCGGTGGGGGACGTCGTAGCAGCCGTCGTGATTATCGGCAAGGAGCTGGTGGTTCCAAGACTCACAAGGGTTTATTACGTGTGGACAAAGACGAAGAAGAAGAAGCTGGCGAGCGAATATTTGACGATCGATGCGTGCGCGGTTTGCTTCGCCTACTCTTTATGACACAGTCCGTCATCCAGAATCGTGTATTCCAACGGTTGCTTGCCAATATTTGCCTGTATCCGCTGACACGCTGTAGCGTTCGGCGTAACTTACTGCGGGTGATTTCGTTGCCACTTTCGCAGCCTTTGATTCCTGGAGATGAAAAGGATGTTGACGACGATGGTAGCGGCAAGATCCAGTTCCCTCCGAGCAGAATGTATGGATGTGGTATCGATGGAAACCGTGCCATCGGAGGCTCGGCTGTACCGGCTGAAGTAGTGAACCGTGTGCTGCACGTTCTTGTGTCACTAGCAAAGTATAATCCACGATTTACGGTGGAAATGCTTCAGCCTCATGGCATGCGCCATACTTCGAATGGAAAAGATGATCCCGTAAAGATGAAGGCCCCGTCGTCTGATGAGTGCGGCGTAGCTGTCCTTATCGACTTGTTGTCTCTACCAGTGGTGCATCGCAATGGTACAAGTTTGGATGCGTTGCTGGAGTTGCTTGAGTTGGTTCTGTCGCCACTAGAGCGGCTACACAAGCAAAATGGTGAAGAAGAGGAGAAGAAGGAGGGCGACGAAGGTGACGCATCAAATCCGGAGCCTGGTGATGAGTGGGTAGCAGTCCCGGCGGTAGAGCTGGACGAAGCGCGTATGGCAGAAGTAGTTTCAGTGTTGGGTATGGATTTATGCACGGTGCAGATGCAGGAGCGCACACTTGCGGTGCTGAAGCTGCTGAACCATGTGCGTGGTAACCGCGAGCTTGTGATCCGTGCGATTGTACGGCACGCTAGCACGCTGGCGCGTGTTGATCGGTATAATGGAGGCAAATTGCCTGTGGAGAGTACCGGATACGAGTCGTCAGCAGTGCTGCCATCTGCTCAGGATGAGCTCAAGCTCCTACGGCTGCTGCACTCGTTGTCCGACATCTGCGAGAGTACGGCGGAATTTACCGAGTGTTGCCAAACCATTGGTCTGGACCCGCTGTGGGATGCCCTCAGCTTGTCACTGACTGAAGCGCGTGCGAAGGGTGGTCTTGATGACCAGGATAACAGCACTGTCGCTGCTTCAGCCACAGCTCCAGCTTTATTGCCTTCGGCGGCTGGATCTGAAACTCAGGCTGCTGCTGCAGTGGACGATGCAGAGGGAACAGTGATTGAGGGTAAGAGTGCAGGTGCATCATGCGCAATGGCAGCGCTTTTGGCGCGGTTCCTTCCCATGGTGGAAGCTTTCTTCGTGGTGAATGCACGAGATGCGGCATCAATGTCGTTGCGTATACCTGATTCAAGCGAGCGAGAAGAGGCATTCGTGGCGGCGCTGCGTGTTGGTGGGTTCGACGGTGCAGATGCTACAGCACTGATGGGAAACGAAGCGCAAAAAGCGTCGCCGAAGAGCGCTCTAAAACGAAGCTTGTCGGCACTGTCGTCAATGTCTGAGGCTGGTGAGACCATGAGGCTGGCAAACTTCGTGGAGTCGAATCGTGTACTATTGAACCTGCTTGTTCGCGAAAAGCCTTCGCTACTGGATACGTCGTTGGCAGCCCTGATTAAGATTTCTCGCTGCCGAGCGTACCTAGCGTTCGACAACAAGCGCACATACTTCCACAGCTCCATGAAGCGTTTGCGCCAGGCAGCACTGCGGAATCACGGGGGTGGAAGCTCTTCAGTACGTATCCCGGTCCGCCGCGAGCACATCTTCGAAGATTCCTACTATGCTTTGCGTATGCGCAGCGGTACCGAATTGCGGCGGAAGCTGCACATTTCGTTCACGGGAGAAGAAGGCATTGATGCTGGTGGCGTGACGCGAGAATGGTATATGATTCTGGCGCGTGAGATGTTCAACCCGAACTACGTGCTGTTCACGTCTGCCGCCGACTCCCCTACTTTCCAGCCGAATCCTCTGTCTTATGTGAACAAAGATCACCTAAGCTACTTCGAGTTCGTTGGAAAGGTGCTGGGCAAGGCGGTTGCAGACGGACAGCTTCTTGATGCCCACTTCACGCGGTCGTTCTACAAGCACATCTTGCAGTTGCCAATTTCGTACCATGATATGGAAGCCATCGACCCGGAGTACTACCGCAACCTCCACTCAATCCTAGACAACTCGATTGTGGATCTTGGGCTGGAGCTAACCTTCTCGGCGGAGCAGTCAAACTTCGGCAAGGTGGAAGTGGCCGACTTGATTCCTAACGGCCGAAATGTAGCTGTGACGGATGAGAACAAGATGGAGTATGTGAAGCTTGTGACTCACCACCGGATGGCGACAGGCATTCGGCAGCAAATTGATGCGTTCCTTAAGGGTTTCCACCAGCTTGTGCCGCCTGAACTGATCGCTATCTTCAATGAGAACGAGCTGGAGCTATTGATATCTGGCATGCCTGAGATTGATATTGATGACCTGAAGGCCAACGCGGAGTATGCCAACTACAAGCCCACAGACTCTGTTATCCGCTGGTTCTGGAACGTGCTTTACTCGTTCACTCACGAGGAGCGGGCACTCTTCCTGCAGTTTGTGACCGGTACATCTAAGGTGCCGCTCGAAGGTTTCAAGGCACTGGAGGGAATGCGAGGCACGCAAAAGTTCAACATCCACAAGGCCTTCGGCAACAACAGTGCGCTACCGTCCGCACACACATGGTAAGTTGGTGCTCTGATTACTTTGACTTTGATCTGTATGGATATCTAACAGCTTGCGTTTGTTGCTGCAGTTTTAACCAACTGGATCTACCAGAGTACGAAAGTGAGGAGAAGTTGAAGCAGTGCCTGCTGCTCGCGATCCGCGAGGGATCGGAGGGATTCGGCTTCGGTTAAGCAAGAGGCCTTCACGAAAGTAGCAACGCTCCAAGCATCTCAACTGAATGAATACATGGTGAAAAACGAGCTTGAACCTTCGATTGTTGTTCAGGTCGTGCATGAACTAGGAAACCCAAAAGATTGGCTATGCAACAAGACGCTTCAAGCATCGGAATGAATGAATACATCGGTACATTTCTGCAGAGAACAGAAGCTAGCTAGCGCTTCTACATCTATTTGCGCCGCTTGTACTTGGTCTTGGACTTGAACGAGCTCGAACTCTTCTTCGCGTGCTTCCTGTAGTCCGTGATCTTCTCCTTGAACTCGAACGGGTTGTTGCCTGCATTTGCATCGCGCTGCTTCCTGGGCTTCGGGGTCGGAGCGCCGTCGCCAGTCATGTCGACGTCGAACGCCCCCGATCCGTGGCTGCTACGAGCCGCGCGAGCCTTCTCGCGATTACGACGCTTTCGCTCGTGTATCTCTGCGATAGACTCCTCTTCACGCGATCGTGTAGTATCTTGCTGTGCCTTCTTGGCGCGCTTGGCAGCACCAGCAACGTGCATGGAGGTGAACACAGCGCCCTTCTTCCCCTTCTTGCCAGAGCCCTCGTCCTCGTCCTCAGCAGCGTCCGCAAGCATGCGCTCTTCGTTCTCGCGGATTTCAAACAATCGTCGCTTCTTGTGGCTCATAAGTTTAAGCTTCTTCGCGCGCGACATGGTATTTGAGGCCTCTGCTTCCTCCTGAGCAGCCTCCTCCTTGGTACGACGCTCTTCGTCAGCGCGCTCGTTCACATTCTTCTTCTCCTTCTCAGACATGAACCACGTACGCGCAGGCCGCGAGTTGATCTCATCGCGGTGCTTCAGCATGTTGGTAGCGCGAGTCGCCTCCTTCTCGGCCTCACGCATGCGCTTCTCGAGTGTCTCCTCGTGCATAACCAGCTTCACGTCTTCCTGCATGCTCTCAATGCGGGCCTTCCACTGCGCGATAACGGCGTCGGGCACAGCACGAGACTTGACGAAGCCGTTGCAGTGACGCGACACTTGCTTCATAACGAGACGGCGCGCCTCGCTCGTAAGGGTGACAGCACGACCATTGCGCCCAGCACGAGCCGTACGACCGACACGGTGCACGTACGTCGTGATGTCCTTAGGCATTTCGTAGTTGATAACGGCGTGGACGCCGCGCACATCGATACCACGCGCGGCAATATCGGTACACAGAAGAACGTCCACCGAGCCGTCGCGGAATTTCTGAAGCGCCTCCAGACGCTCCCTCTGCTGAAGGTTACCGTGAAGCTCTGCAGCCTTGATGCCTGCGAGACCGAAGATGATCATCATACGGTGTGCATGCGACTTGGTCTCCATGAACACAATTGTGTTCGTGCGGAACGTACGTGTGCACAAAGCCAGCAGAATGGCCTCGCGGTCATCCTCACGGTTCGGACGAATACGCACAAACTCCTGCACGAGGTGCTTCGCCATGTCGAACAACGGGTCAGTGCTGATTCGAACGGGGCGTTTCATCGACAGGTCAATCAGCTGGTCGACCTTCGAGGTCAACGTAGCAGAGAACAGCATGGTCTGGCGCTGCACCGGGCACATGCGGACAAGCTCAAGGACTTCTTCCGTGAAACCCAGCTCAAGCAGGCGATCAGCTTCATCCAGCACCAAAATTTCCAGGTCATCCATGTGGACACTCTTGGAGTTACGCAGGTGGTCAATCATACGACCAGGCGTACACACCACAACGTCCGGGCGGAGGCGCAGCTCAGCTTCCTGAGCCTTCAGAGGCAACCCGCCCACAGCCAGCGAGCACGTGATGTCCGTGAAACGCGCCAATTGCTCAAACATGGACTGACACTGCGTCGCAAGCTCACGCACGGGGCAAATAATCATCACACGCGTGGACTGCACACGACGCGAGCGGAACTGAAGACGCTCCAGGATGGGCAGCAAGAACGCGGCAGTCTTACCACTTCCCGTCTGGGCACTAGCACAGATATCCTTGCCCGTCAGCGCAATCGGGATAGCGCGCTGCTGGATCGGCGTCGGCTTCTCGAAGCCAATGTGCGAGATGGCCCGCATAATCGGACGCGACAGCTTCAAGTCGGCAAACGTCTCGAACTTGGTCTTGGCGAACTCCTGCGCCGCGAACGGGTCCGCCTCAAAGAACTCGGCGGCCTTCTTCTTCTCCAAGGCGTCCACCAGCTCGTTCCGGGACTGCTGGTCCTTCTTGCTGTCCTGGAGCGCCGACTGGAGCCGATCTTCCTCCACCACGTCGTCCTCTTGGTCCACTTCCTGCTCTTCCTTGTCGTCGTCCGAAGCCTCCGAGTCTTCCCCCTTGTCGCTGTCGCTGTCGCTGGCTTCCTTCTCGGAGCCGCTGTCACTCTCCCCGTCACTGCCCTCCTGCTCCTTCTTCTCGGCCGCCTGCTTGGCCGCCTTCCTGTCCCTCTTGGCCTGCTTCTCGTCCTGCTTCTCCTGGCGGCGCTTGTCGATCTTGGCCTGGATGGACGTGCGCTTGGTGGCCGTGGGGATGCCGCTCTCCATCTTGTCGATGCGCGAGATGGCGGCCGTGAAGTCCCACGAGCTGCCGGCGGTCGAGTGGAAGGCGCCGCCGTCGTCGAACTCGAAGTCCTCGTTGATCTCCGCCTGCCGCTGCGTCTCCTGCGCCTCCTTGAGCTGCTGCGCTCGGCTCAGCACGGCGCCCTTGAGCTCCGCCTCCTGCTCGCCCTCCGAGTCCGAGCTCTCCTCCGCGTCAGACAGCTCCTCGTCCGACGCAATGGTCATCACCAGGTCCTCGTCCTCCTCCTGCTGCTGCTGCAGCGCATGCTTCTTGGTCATGGTCGTCACTTGCCAGCCAGCGAGACGATTCCGCACTGACGGGTGCAATATTGACTGGCGGCCATAGGTGACGCTGTTTTGACCAATCATATGGTGTCAAGCGTCATGATTGGGTGAAAAGATGCAAATGTCCATCTGGTGTCCTCCTGGGGTAAGGTATACAGTATTACTACGTGGACGAACTGTCAGTGAAAGTGTACGAACGACAAGGTATATCTACCTCAGCACTCTTGTAACTCATTCAGTTAAAGCGAAGTGTAGCCCAAATCATCGCCGCGGAAGTGTCATTTTAGGTAGTGTTAACGAAATGCTTTTACGAAATGTTTATAGGACATTTTTCAACAGTCCCATGCACGATCGCCATGAACTCACCCTTCAGGTGTTTGCTGCTGCATCGTTATTACTCCCACACAGCGCGAGGTAGTGGTTTACGCGCGACTTCAACTTTAACCACCGCTGGCTCACGCATCGTAGGCTCATGAATGTTCACCTTGTGCTCCAGGGTGTCCACATGAATGGTCCAGTTGCCAGGTTCGACGACCCAGTTACCGACTTCACTGGCGAGTGCAAACGCCTTCGCCTCCAGGCAGAACTTTACGATAGCTTTCTGGCCTGAGGAAACCCACGATGTACGCTCAAACGCAACAAGTGATTTCAACGGACGTCCGCCTTCTCCAGCATGAGGAGGTTCAGCGTAGATCAGGATAACATCTTCCCCCGGAAGGTTACCCAAATTCGTTATCGTGATGTCAAATGCCGCAATGCAGGAGCGGCTTTCCGTTTCGGAGGCTTCGCTAAGCTGCTGCGCGAGAAACGCAGCATCCAATTCAGTTGGTGGTTCAACAGACCAAGTCTTGTGAAAAGTGGTGTACGACAGACCAAAACCAAACTCATAAACTGGCACTCCTGTGAAGAAGCGGTACGTTCTTCCTGGGTTCCCCGTCACGAGCGTCGGGCGCATGTGCATATCGTAGATCGACATAGCATTCACATAATCCGAATCGTAAAACGTCTGTGGAAGCCTTCCAGCTGGGTTGTACTTGCCAAACAGCACGTCAGCCAAAGCTTGGCCACCAGTTTGACCGAGATATCCACCGAAAACAATCGCTCCGATCTTGGGGTGGTTCTTATAAGCGGACAAGTCAACACTTCCGCCGGAGATGATCACCAACACGATCGGGCGCGACGCAACTTCAATCACACGCTTCAACAGTGCAATCTGGAATCCTGGCAATTTGAGGTGGTAGCGATCGATCTCTTCTCTTTCTTGGCTTTGGTCGAGCCCCATGAAGACAACCAAGCGATCCGCCTTCTTGGCTACAGCAATAGCATCATCAAAGTCTGGCAACGCTTCACCAGACACTTTGCAACCCAACGAATGTCCAACATTCGGCACAAACTGTGAGATCCCTTCCAGCGGGGTGACGATGTGCGAGGGTATACCAAAGTAGTTTCCCAAAAGAGCGGCACTGGCATTGAAGTGTGGTCCGATCAACGCTAGCGATCCGTTTTTAGTGAAGTCATCTGTGGCCAGAGGCAGCGTGTTATCATCATTCTTGAGCAGCACGACACTCTGACGAGCAGCTTCCAGAGCGAGCTGCCGATGGGCAGCCGTGTCCACTGAGTCCTTGGTGATGTTTGCAAATGGTTGTTTTCCCTTTTCAAACATACCGAGCCTCATTAGCACGCGGAACTGGTTCTTCAAAGCACTGTGTATCATCTCGGTCGTAACAATGCCTTGCTCAAGAGCGTTCGGAAGGTGCTGTCTCAGAAACTCACCGCAGTTCAAATCCATGCCAGCATCCAGCGTCGTGGCGCAAGTTTGCTCCGGTGACTGGGTGTAGTGATGGCGATAAATCACGTCAGCCACAGCCTCGCAGTCAGAGGTGATGTAACCGTCAAATTTCCACTGACCGCGCACCACACCCGTCAGTAGGCCCTTGTCAGCACAAGACGGGATGCCATTCACAGCATTATAGCTGCACATGATGGAGCTCACATGGCCTCGTTTCACACAGTCTTCGAACGCCGGGAAGTACGTGTCAGCCTGGTCTTGCTTGGTGACCATAGCGTTGTTGCGGTGTCTCGGGACCTCCTGCGAATAGGCCGAAAAGTGCTTGCAGCAGCTTGAGATCTTCAAGAACTTGTTCTGTTCTCCACCTTCACGTCCTTCCATCGCTTCTCCTTGTAGACCTCTCACAAAGGCGACCGCGTACTCCCCGGTGAGGTACGGGTCTTCCCCCGGAGTCTCCTGTCCTCGTCCCCATCTCGGGTCCCGGAAGATGTTCACGTTAGGTGTCCAGAAGGTCAGTCCAGCGTCCTTGGAGTTGTAGAAAGCTCGCGCTTCAGTGGAGATCACGTCCGCGACCTGGAAGAAGAGCGAGCGGTTGAACGACGCCGCGGTGCTGATCACCTGCGGGAAGCTCGTGGCGGCCGTGATCGGCCCCTTGAACGTCACTCCAGGGGACAGCGCCACTCCGTGCAGCGCTTCGTTCCACCACTCGTAGCTGGGAATGTGAGCGTCCGGCGCAGCCGCTGCCTTGTTGACCAGCAGCCCAACGGCCTGGTCCAGCGGGATGCGCGTCACCAGGTCGTCCACGCGGGCGTCGCGAGGCAGCGACGCGTCACAGAATGGCAGCGAAGCGACCTTGGGGTCGTCGCACACATTGTCCGAGTAGGAGGAGGCGTTGCAGGCTCCTACAAACAGCAGAAGCCAGCGGAGAGGCCGCATCTTGGAGGTAGATCGGGGAATGAGTTGAGTGTTGCGTGGTTGAAGTCGGGAATGGCTGTTACATCCCTTTAGAAGAACGTATGTTGACAGTTCTGGTAGAGGGAGATTTCCTTTTGTCTTGGCGCCGCCTTTCAGTCAAAGAGCAGGCGAGCAGGCTTCCGCACTGGGGAGACAACTGGGGCGATGAGTGCGCGGCGCGGATCTCGGCTGCGGCGCAAGCCCACACCGATTTACCAGGTGGAAGACACTCGCAGCAGTGGCGACGAGGTTGACGCCGAAGAGCAGCAGCAGGACGCGCTCGTAGCCAACGAACAAGGCGCGGAAAGCAGGTATTGCAACAGAGTGATGGTCGTTGGCGCCATACGACTTGGGTTTTGTATGAACAAGTGCAACTTCTGACGACATCCGTGTGGCTTGTACAGTAGTGAAGAGGGGCTGGAAGGCGATGACGATGAGTTCACGCCGGCCAGGACGAAAGTCAAGAAGCCCAAGAGCACGCGCAAAGCGGCGCGAACGCCCATCGCCAGAGCGAGAGCCACCAGACGCAAGCGCTCTCCGTGGAGCCAAACGAGGAGCTTGCGATCGGCTGGGGGGGACAGAAAGAGCAAGAGAAATGGAGCTGCTGCCCAGAGGGTGGATGCTGTGGGCACTGGGAGTGATGCCGAGCATGAAGACGACGGCGACTCGCTGTTCGGTGAGTGGACGTGCTTAGCTAGGTGTCCTTAGAGGTCGTGCTGATGATTTCTGGCTTGGTTGGGGCTACACAGAGGCGATTAAGAATGGTAAAGCGTCACTGGAGAATCTGTTGAGCGAGTGGCGCGACCGGTTTGAGGAGGATGACGAGAAGGCCACGAGAGAAGTGCTGAATCTGGTGCTGCAGGTAAGAGCGCTGGGCTTATTGATGCTGTGATTAAGTGATGAAATATGACGTGTCTGCGTGTTGCTTCTAGGCATGTGGAGGTACGGGTCAATGCGTTCCTGAATCAGAGTCGTTGGCTCAGCTGGACATGGGCGACTTGGTGGATCACGTTGTGGAGGATCTTGAGAAGGCAAACGGAGAGTATCCGATTTTGTCTCGTGAAAAGGGCATGAGGAAGTTCCAGCGCAATTTTGAGGAGTTCTGGGAGGTGTTTGTGAAGGAATGTTACGAGAGCGAGATCTTGTTCACTTCAGAGGTTGCCAACAATTTTGTCGACTGGTTGACAACCCTGTCAAGGTAGATAAATTGCTATTATCGGGTGATTGTCTGTTTTAGGCTAATGTTATCAATTGTACTTGTATGCAGCTCCGAGCTCCGACCGATTCGACATACAGCAACTGTCGCTGTAGTAGCGTTAAGCAATTCCTTAGTGCGTACGGCAGCAAGCATTTCAGAGCAACTGGCAATTACTACAAGGCAGCTCAACGCCGAGAAGAACTCACCTGGTACGGCACCTGGTTCTCAAACAACCCCAAACGTCAGGAAAGTGGCGCTTCTGACGGACAACAAAACGCTATATGAGAACCGGCTACAGCTGGCATTGAAGCTTGTGAACTTGGTATTTACTGGGGTTGTGGTGCATCGATATCGCGACGTAATGCCGGAGATTCGTGTGGTAACCATGCAATGCCTTGGCCACTGGGTCACTACCCTGCCCGACCAGTTCTTGAAGGACAGTTTCCTGAAGTATCTTGGTTGGCTCCTCAGCGATAAAGCCGCAGCAGTTCGCATGGAGGTGGTTGAGATCTTGTGCGAACTGTATGAGAATGACGCAATCACAGAAAAGTTGGAGCTATTTACTTCACGATTCTTGCCGCGCTATTTGGAGCTCTGCAACGATGTGGATGGCGGCGTGGTTCAGGAATGCATTCACCTTCTAATCGCGGTTGACAAGCACAGCCTTATCAGCTCGGATATTGAGCTTCAACCCGTAGAAAAATTGGTATTCGATTCAGAGCATGAGGATATTCGCAAAGCTGCCGCAGAGTTTGTGTGTCTTCAGTATGATGCATTTGGTGTTGCGGTCTCAAAGACAAAGAATGCGAAATTGAAGAAAGAACAGCTCAACACCCAAGCCATTGCTCTCGTGGAGTTTGCGGAGGAATACATCCAGAATCACGGTATACCGGTGAACGCAGTAGAAACACTAGTGGATGCTTTTTGGGGACTGGAGGATTGCCGTACGTGAAACATGTCCGCGATAGCGTTTACGTATTGTATTCTCACCGTCTCACTATGACATATTTTTTTCTGCAGTTGTCCTCCAGGATTGGCGCCTGATGACAGATTTACTCTTAGTGGACAAGAGTGCGCCAGACCTAAGCAGCGAACAGCAGGCTATCCTGCTACGCCTCCTTGTTGCGTCCGTCAGAAAGCTTGTGGGGGATGATGCCAACCGATCAGCAAGTGCTGCTGCCAAGCGAGAATCGGAGCAATTACAAGTACGTCATCGTAAATCATTCGTGGATAGGCTACTAGTTCCAGGCTAACTAACACATGTCTTCTGCTCCGACAATTGTAGAAAGAAATCACCGTGGCATACTGCAAGGATATCCCCAGCTTGTTCCTTTTGTACCAAGCCGATTCGGATAAACTGGCATTGCTTTTGCAATTAATCCCGATGCTAACACTGAAAAGCGAGGTGATCGGACATCATAGCAATCACATTAAGGAGCTTCTCGAGAAGCTGAAGCGTGCGTACTTGGTGCACTCCGATGAAGAGTTGCTAACAAGTTTGTCGCTTTCGATAACGCACTTGCTCCGAACAGAACATGCGTCGCTGAAAAGGGAAGCCGAAGTTATTATGCACGAGCTGGTTCAAGGGATCATGGACAACATTGATCGTCTTTTGGAAGCTGACGAAAAGCTGTACGATACCTTGACTACTGCTGGTGATGACACACCCAAAACGAGGAACAAGAAGACAAGAGGAATAAAAAACAAGAGCGCAAAAACCAAGGACATATCGGACGTCGAGTACGGCCTACGAATTGCTTTGTGCAGAATCAAATGCCTGGTGAAATTTTTGAATATCCGAGACTATCTTCCTCCGGATTTGGCGTTATCGGGAGTGGATGTCGATGACCACGCGACTGTGCAACTAGGACGGATGGGCAAACTTGTTGTGGCGGTGGGAGATTTGTTGAGTCGGCGCACGAAGTTGGTCTCTAAGTTAAACGAAGGGTTTCGGCATGTCGACACGATTAAGCATGGTCTGGCAATTATTTATTCCGATCTGCTGTGGACCACTGCGCCAATTTTCAAAACCATTGAAGAAGACAAGAAGCGTGATAGCTCTTTTGGTGCTCCCAGCGAAGCGACTGAGACTGACGTTGACCCTTCCCTCCACGGTCAGATTCAGAAAGTGTGCCAATCGCGATCCACGCTTGAAGAAACGTTAATTTCTGTGTTGGAGATGCATCTGGGTAAAGCCAAAGAAACCACCGACGAGGAGCACAAGGAAAGCGAAGAAATGGTTAACCCGCAATCGGTGGAATTGATGGAAGAGATCGAGTTCGAAGACGAGGATGTGATAGCATACGTGAGAGAGGCCCAACGGTTTGCCTTCTTAATATTTTGTGACGTACGGTGTTTGTTTGTAGAGAAATTCCAGGATGCAACAGCACCGTACAATGCGCTGGACTGGGCGTTGCCGAAAGTGCTCGTTCTTCTCACTCAAATGCATTTTGAGAATGAAATGGATAACGCCGAAGAGGAGGAACCAGAGTTTGAAGATGATATGGTGAATCGTGATCCAGCCATTGAAGAAGAAAAGTCCGATGCTATCCGCGAGTGGCAAGAAAAGCAGCAACGGAAAGCCGAACTGTTGGTCGCGCTTGGCCGAGTATCATTGTGTAACCCAAGCAAGAAGCACCAAGCTGCGGCAGTTCTGCAGTATTTCACGTCGAGTGGTAAGCCAAGCGTTGAAGTGGTGAAGGCCTTCGGCAAGCAAGTGAAGACAGATGCCCCCGTGCGATACCTGGAAATTCAAATGACTGCACTTCGCCAAATGTTTAACCCGATTATCATCTGGAAGCAAGACATCGAGGCAGCTGAAGCAAACGAAGACAACCATGCCGACGAAGCTACAGAGCTAGAAGAATTGAAAGTGAAGGTGGAAAGCAGCGAGCAGGAATTGAAAGAGCTGGCAAAAAGGTTCAGCCAATCTCTCGGAGTGGGAAAAGTCCCCTCGTCGTTGCGAGCGCCATTTTTGCGCTTTTTGCGTGAAGGTGTCCGGTACGCCTTGGAGCAACCAACCCAGTTTGAGTTTTTGGAAACAATGCGCGTATACCTATCCCATTTAGACAACGCATGCATGGAACAACTCCGCGAGTATTTTATGGAGCGACTGAAAGGCCTTCGCGACGTTCCTGGTGACAGCGAAGACCTGGACCAGCGGTGGCGAGCATTGTTTGATTTCCAGGCATCAATCACATCAGGTAGCGTTGCGAATGGAAGGAATCGAGTCTCGACTACTACAATGCTCTCCCCCCCGCCGAAAAGCAAACGGCGATCTGCTAGCTCGGAACCTACACCGATGCAAGGAACATCCATTGCAGAAGAGGACGAAGAGGAGAACGTTGCGAGTGGACATGGCGGAGACGCGGAAACGGAAAGCGCTGCTGGCGATGCTAGTGAAGCTAGCAAGGCTGGAGACGGTGAGCAGGTCGACCTTAATAATCGGCACGAGTCATCAGCACACAAACGCACTACTGTCGCTGACGAACATGGTGATTCAACAGACTATTTGCCTCCTCGGAAGCGATCACGAAGTCAACGCCATTTTGAAGAGAACGAATCGAATGCTGTTGAAGTGTCTGAGCAGAATGATGACTCTAATCGTCGTCAGCGCCAAGTTGAGTCGAAGAACGAGGATGGTGCATCAACTCAAAGCGAGCAGTCGACGCCAAGTTCGAGCGAACGCAAACGAGATGTTGCTGATGATAAAAGGGAGGATGATGGCGATGCCAGGAGAGCTCGTCGGAAACGACGTCGAGCATGATCCAGCGACTTTTTTTTCAACGGTGACCACACAATGCGGCTGATAGTCTAGCAGAGAAAGGTATCAAGGAATCGTATTGCTTCGCAGAATAGTTTTGTGTTCAGCGTAAGCACACCGCTATGGTGTCTCCGACAGACTAAAGATTTAAGCTTGTGCGACGTTCTTCGTGGCCTTGCCCATTTCAACACTGCGCGTCCTGGCCGCGAAGTTGAGTGTGCAGAACGTTTCTTCGCAGTTGTAGTCCACTGGACTCGCGCATGCCACCATGAGTGTCTTCGAGTCACCGCCTAGCGCATCCTGGAGCAGGTACGTCAGCGACGAGTTTCTGTATGGCACGTGCTTTTGCTTGCTCGCTCGGGCAGCAATGACATCGCCGAGTGCTGACAGCGATTTGTTGATGTTCTGTGCCTCCTTCAGCCGCTGGCCCTCTGCTCCCGTCTTCGAAAGCCGCTCAGAGCCTGCAAGATCGACGAGGAACAGCTTCCCGCTGGCGACGACGTTGGTGACGATGTTGAGGCTCTTCAGTTGGACGGAGAGGATCGAGTGGCTCCGACTACTGTGCTCGTTCATGTCGGTGGCGTGCGTGCTGCGGTTCTTGTTGCCGCGCTTGATGAGCTCGAAGACTTCATCCAGAGCTTGCACAGGAACCACCGTCAAGCCTGGAACGAAGTTGCCCGTGGGGCCTTGGCGCACCTGTAGGTTCGTGCTGGCAGCGTCTTGTGCTAGCAGATCACGGATCTGCTCGTTGTAGATCTCCATGATGCTCACTGTGATCTCATCCTGGTACTCTTTCATACGTTCGCTCTTGCGCTCGAAGAGCTCTTGCAGCGAACGCGTGTTAATGCCCGGGTTCTCAGGAGGTCCTGACATCGTGAACGTCTTGCCCGAACCGGTCTGCCCGTAGGCAAAGATGCACACGCTGTAGCCATCTAGAATGCTCGTGACGAGCGGCTTCACCTGCGAGAAGAGCTGGTCTTGCGCCGAGCCCATGTCGAAGACGTGATCGAACTCCCACGTCTTGACCTTGCCCTTCTCCCCAGACAGCGTGATCTCCTCTGGCGTGAACTTGCAGATCATCTTGCTGCCCTGGGCAATCTCGTTCTTCGAGATGGGGCGCACTCGACACAGCACGCGGATGTTGCCCTTGAGCTCCTGCACAAGGTTAAACAGGCGCTTCCGCTCCTTCATCTCGCGCTTGTAATTATCCACGACACCGGCCATGGCATCCGTCTGCTTCTGGACACGCTGCATGATCTTCTCGGTCAGCTGCTTGGCTAACACCGGAACCTGTTGCTGCTGTGCAGTAACCTGCGACTTCAGAGTCACAAGGTCCGTACGTTGAGCTTTCACCTGCGAGCTCAAATTCGTGATCGTCGCTTGCTTGCGCTGCTGTCCCTTGGACGCAACCTCCAGCTTACGCTTGAGTTCCAAGATGGCCTTCTTTGCCTGCTCCTTGATCTTGTTGAGCTCACCCTCAGCTGTCGCCTTCAGTTTCGCGTAGCGCTCGTTAGCAGCCGTCTCCTTTGCCTGACTATCACACTTCTGCTGCTCCAGTTGAGTTTGCAACTCAGCAAGGCGTGCCTCCACCTCGCGAATTTGCGACTGCAATTCTGTTTCGAGTTTGGAAGGTCCTTGTGGCGCGGCATTGCTCGGTTCTGGCGTAGCTGCTACGCGGCTAGCTGAGGCTGCAGCAAGCTCCTTCTCAAGTCGCTGGATCTGTAACACACCAAGCAAGAAACGAGATTTTACCATTAGACGAGATTTCGATCAGAGGCGTTGAAGGCATCAACGTACCGTCTTCTGAGCGTTCTGGTGCGAGGCTTCGGCAGCAGAGAGCTACAAGCAAATTCAACACACGTTAGCAACACAACCGAGCCAAAATCAAGTCTGTCATGCATCCACAGCCCACCTTGCTCTTTAGCGCCTGCAGCTCTTCCGAATTTGATGAAGAACTCAAGTTGCCGTCGGGTGCTGGAGGTGGAGAAGCTGACGCTGCCGACTTTACTATGGCCAATTGCTGTTGGATGTCCTTTACTTGGCGCATCAACTGGCGCTTCTCGGCCTCCACTTTGTCGAGAGCAGACTTGCTGACCACGTTCTCTAGGTTCGATTCCGCCGGACTGGACGCTTTGGAGTCGTTGCTGCTGGTCTTCGTCGTAGCAGATTTGAGTGTACTGTTCTCCTCAATCAAGCGCTCCATCTCCGTCTTCATGGCATTGATTTCAGCTTCAGCGTCATTATCGGACGCCGTTCCAGCAGCATTCAGTCGGCCGGTGGACACTCGAACGGATTCGGGCACATTGTATGCCTCGAACGTCACCCCCGCTTCGGTAAGCTTGCGCTCGAGCTCCTTGATGGTGTTGGTCATATCCTCCACCAACGACTCCTTCAGCTGAATCTTCTTGCTCATGGAGGTCTTGAGGATAGCAGTCTGTGACTTGCTCAAGAGCTGCAGCTTGCTGAGAGACTCCTGCGCTTTCTGCTCCGCATCGCGAGCTTCCTTCAAGTCACGTTGAAGCTCCTTGATGCGTGCTCTTGCTTCACCGTCACCACCTGCGGAATTATTGGTACGCGCGGAGCTAACTCCATTTTCGGCGTTACCATTGCCCGACGGGAGCTCTTCTTCATCTGAGAGGCCTAGCTCGTCCTGCAGTTGCTTCCTCCGCATCACGTCCTCGTAGCGATCATCGTCCTCATCTCCATCACATCGACGGCTGCGCTGCTGCGTTCGTTGAGCAAGACGCGGGTCATACGTCGCTGGGCGAGAGAATGAAGAAGAGCTGCCGTAGCGTGAAGACGAGGATCGGTCACGATCGTAGTCATAGTCGCGATCCTTGTCTCGACGATCTCGGGCACGATGACGATCCTGATCGCGGTCACGCTCGCGATCGCGGTGCCTGTCCCGGTCACGATCGCGGTCTCGGTCACGATCGCGGTCGCGGTCTTTGTCTCGCTCGCGATCACGGCTGCTTTCCTTGCCGCGGCGTCTTTCGCGATCTCGATCGCGGTCTTTGTCTCGGTCACGATCTCGATCTCGATCTCGGCTGCTGCTTGTGCTGCTTGTAGTGCTGCGTTCGTCCCAGTCGCGATCACGTTCGCGATCACGGTCTTTCGATCGAACACGATCGCTGTCGCGGTGGCTCCTCTCGAACCCGTTCTCGTCGTTCCCTCGGTCGCCATCGCGACTACCGCGCTCTCGGTCGCGTTCGCGCTCCATTTCTCGCGATAATACGCTCACTTTCCACTCGTATGCTTAGCTAGGCGTTGCAGTTTGTCCAGAGTAGAAATCCTGGTGTGGGTGGGACGGCCACAGCCGAAGCGAAGGGCGAACTGGGAAGTGACTGCTGTGGTTTCGCATCTATTTTCACAAGAGGAACAACACACAGCACCATCAGGACCCAAAAAGGCTGATAATCCATGGACATCAACCGAGGTCAACGGCTTCATCCAGATATACACGTGTGGGATGAACAAAGAAACGGACGAGCACCACAGATCGATGAGGAGCAAACAGTGAAATCTATATACCGATATGAAGCAAGGGAACACCTCAATGAATATGACAGCCAAACCGAGAACGGGCGAAGCAATCGGCGCCTGTTGCAGCCTGTGGTGAGGGAGATCCGATGACAACAGCGAGTCTACGAAAAGTGGATTTTGTTGGCGTTGAATCGCTCCAGCAGCCTACAGATAAAAGAAGAGAAAGCAATTAGTTTTCTGTCCGCGTAAAATGACTTTAGCAATGACGGCAAGCAAACGTACAGCAAGAAGTCATCCTGGTCCAGCTTGGCACCACGCTTTCCACCGTAGTCCTCGAAAGCCAGCACCTCTTCCACCTTCTCCTTCATGTTAATCTCACCTTCCGGGAGCTGGATTCATCGTGCAAACCGAGGTGTTAATAGCAAACTATAATCCAAAGGACGGAAAGCCTCGCGTGTGTTCGCACCTCGTTGTTCAGTGAGCAGTACGTCTTGTAGTTTTCCTCCAGGATCTTCAGTACAGACTTCGTGACGAAGCACGCGTGCAGCGTCTTGTTCTTACGGTTAAAGATGATCTTAATCATACCATCCCATTCCTGTCACCAACGATCAAACCACCAAAACGTTAACACTTCGCGTCTTCAACAACTGCAGCACAACAACTTCTCGAACGCACCGTGAAGTTGACCGGCGGCGGCGGGTTCCGCGGCTCGATGCGCACGACGCGCGACTCGACCTTGGGCGGCGGGCGGAAGTTGTTGCGTCCGACCTTGAGCAGCTGGTCCACCTTGGCCAGCAACTGCGTGTTGACGGACAAGCGGCAGTACAGCTCGTCACCGGGCCTGCGTCAACAGAGCACACATAAACAGCATCAGCACCCAATAATCGTTAACAATTGGCAACAACCGACTGCCGCGTACTTGGCACTGAGGCGTTTGGCGAACTCCTCCTGGAACATGACGACGGCACAGCGGAACATGGGGCGGTGGGCCAGCAGCTTGAACACGAAGGGCGACGAGATCTGGTACGGCAGGTTGGCCACGCACACGTCAAAGAAGGGCAGCTGCACGCGCATGACGTCGCCGTGGATGATCTGCAGGTGGTTGATGTGCTCCGTGTGCTGGATGCGCTTCTGCAGCTCCGCCACCATGCGCGGGTCGAACTCCACGGCCACCACGCGCTTGGCTTGCTCCAGCAGCTTCACCGTCAGGTTACCGGTACCGGGGCCGACCTCGAGGCACACGTCTGTGCCGCGGATGGCCGCCTTGGCCACGATCTGCGTCACGATCATGGGGTTCTTGAGGAAATGCTGGCCCAGGTTCGTGTTGGGCGTGGCCAGCGTGCGGCCCAGCGCGTTCTGCGCCGCCGAGGCGGTGCCCACGTTGCGCGCGCGCTTCTTCTTGTCCTTGGGCATGGCGGAGGTGGCGACTTCGGCGGAAGAATTGCTCTTGGATGCGACAGCTGACCCGTTTGCTCCACGTCACAGATTGCTGGTGGCCATCCGACGACATCTCCGTATAAGAACCTGCACTGCCGTATAAAAGAACAGTGGGACGGTTATTCTGAGACACAGTGTTTTGACCAATAGAAGAAGAGGGACACTTCAACATGAAGGGGCGATACATATGCTGATGGCGCTGCTGGACGATGGCATTTTGGTCGCGTTTGGCGAGGAAGGTTTGGTGTCTCAAGGAGAAGCAAGTGGCAGAGCCACCAGAGGTGCTAGCGAGGTGTTATGTCGCCGAGCCTGCCTGCCTGATCATGGTTGGTGATGAACCCATGGGTGTCGCACGATGTCGCCCTGCCTCTGAGGAGAGCGGCAGGCCAGTGGCCACCATCGAGCACTTCGGTGTCGTGGAGAGCAAGCGGCGGCAGGGCTACGCGAAGCGGTTCCTCCGCGCACTCGTCGAGGTGAGAGTGCGCTCGGTCATTGGTAGTCGCAAGCGCTCCTTGCGCTAGTAAGCTAGCTGACAGTTGACTCTGTTGTGTTGCGTTGCAGGACATGGGGCTGCTGCGGGCGCTCCTCAGAGGCTGCGAACGCCGTGGAAGGTAGCAACTGATTGATAGGCACCTGTCGGGCAGGGAAGACGCTGCAGTAGTAGAAGGCGAGCGAAGCGATGAGCTGGCGTTGCTTAAG
>JAGDFM010000097.1:73274-109308 GCA_019155715.1 Phytophthora pseudosyringae | reverse complement strand
GAAATCTTCAATTGCTATTAGGCAAACTCGACCGACTGTAGCAGTCGCTCTCGTCGCTGTCGGATGTTCAGGATCGCTGCACTGACGTAGCTCTTGCCTCCGCGCTGCAGCCTCCGTGCGCCCATTTGGGACAGCACATTGTACGTGAGCACGGATACCTTCTCGAGGTCAGCTAGCTCTGCCAAGTCTGCAATGTCCTGCTTGGCAGGCACGAACGCTCGGAACGGGAGCTCCTCATCCGATGAAGGCATGCCTTGCAGTGCAGATGGCTACAACTACATTGCGTACGAAACGACACATGGCTACATTCCTACTGATTCCGTCATTTAGTTGACTCTCCGGTAGTCATAGAAAGCTTTCACACCAACATTACACAATCTCAAATGACTACCCGAGCGTAATGGCTCACTTCCAGTCGATGCCATGGCCAGCAGACTGCCTTTGACACCCGACCCAAACCTAGCAAGCATGACGGCGGAGCAGCAGGAGCAGCAGGAGCAGCAGCAGGAGCTGGAGCTGCTGACGCCGCCGCCGAGCGCCGCGCCGGCCTCGGGGCGCGCGGGGCTCCCGGCCGCCACGCTCGTGTACTCGGCCGACGGACGCTACGTCTTCCAGCGCCAGGCGCACGTGGTGCGCGTGCTGCACGCCAAGAGCGGCCGCGTGCTGCACGAGTGCGCGCGCGGCGCCAACAGGAGCGTGGTGCGCGCGCTGGCCATCCACCCGCACAACGCGCTGCAGCTCTTGGCTGCCTACGAAGATGGCTACATTGTGGTCTGGGACTTCGTGGAGCAGAAGCCGCTCGTGGAGCTGGACGCCAAGGCGCCCGTGCTGTGGATGGCCTCGAGCCGCACCAGCCCGTCGCAGCTGCTGCTGGTCGTGCAGACCGAGGCCAGCGGCTGGAGCCTCGTGGAGTTCAGCCTCAAGAAGAAGAAGCGCGGCCGCGTGCTCTTCCAGAACAGCAAGCTGGCGTTCCAGACGGCGGCGCTGCAGAGCTACACGAGCCCTCAAGGTGAGGGCGACCAGGCCGTGCAGGTCGGAGACTTCCTGGTGCTGGTGGCCGGCAGCAAGATGGTCACGGTATGGCTACACCACCAGCCTGGGGCCAAGGACTCGAGCAACCGCGTCTACGTGATGCAAAAGATCAACCACCCGCGGGACGTCACGTGCGTCGCCGTCAGCCCGACGCAACGCGAGTTCTCCATTGGCGACGAGCTCGGACAGATCTACCGTTTCCACGAGCAGGTTCCGGCCGGAGAGACCGCGGCCAAGATGCACTGGCACTCGCACGCCGTGCACTGCATCCAGTACTCGAGCGACGGCCAGTTCCTGCTCTCCGGCGGTGAAGAGTGCGTGCTGGTGTCCTGGCAGCTGGAATCGGGCCGTCGTGCCTACCTGCCTCGACTCCCGGCGTCGGTGGAGGTGATTGCGCCTCGTCAGGACGGCGGCGTGTACGCGGTGGGCCTCGCGGACAGTGTGCTCTTCCAGTACAACCCGGTGACGCGTGAACAGGAGTGGGAAGCGCGCGGACTGGCGCGGGCTGGCAACTCGGCCGCCAACTCCCTGCCGACTCGTCAATTGGTGGTGGACCCGCTCTCCAAGTCGCTGGTTCTTAATGGCTCTTCCGGTGCTGGCGTGCTCCAGTTCTACGAGCCGTTTGCGGACCGCGTGCTGCAGACGCTGCTGCTGTCGGAGCGTAACCAGGTTACTCGCACGGAGGACGAGGTGCTGCCTACGCTGCAGGCCTCGCACTCGTCCTTTAGCGCCCGTGGCGGTGACCTTGTCACGCTTCACGCACCTACGACGGCGAAGCATGGGGACGAACAGGCTCTGCGGTTCTGGACGCGTCGTGTGGATGGATCGTTCTTTGTGAATACGGCGGTGGATGCGCCTCACGGCCGCGCTCGCGTTACCAACATGACGTTCTCGCCTTCGCAGAGCGGCGACTGCGTGGTGACCGCTGACGAACAGGGTGATTTCAAGGTGTGGCAGAAGACGGTGATGGAAGCAGGTGGTTCCTCGTGGCACTGCCAGTCTGTCGTTCGGTTCCGCGATGAGCCCGTGACGGCGGTGGGTTTTGCACGCGATGGCTCGCTGCTTGCGGTGGCTTACGGCAACAAGCTTACGCTTTGGGACGTTGCTACCCACTCGCTGCGTCGTGTGATCCCGTCGGCCGATGGCCAGAAGATTAACCAGATTGTGTTCCCGGGTATCAATTCGCCGTTCGTTGTGGTTGTGACGGAAAGCCAGGTGCAGGTTTGGAGCTTGCTGTCGCTTTCGCTATGGTGGCGGTACACTGTCCCCAAGGGCGCCATTGTGGCCGAGGAGGCTCTGTACGAGCGCTTCATGGTCTGGATGCCTGTGGATGAGTCGAAGAAGAAAACCTTGGTGCTCGTCTTCGAGGCGCAGACGCCCGTGCCGACGTGTGTGCGTGTCGTGGATCTTGGCAGCAAGGTGTGGAGCGCTGGCTTCCACCCCGGCACTGGAGACATTGTGCTTCTTGACAACAAGACTGGTGTATGGAGGCTGGATGGGCCCAACGCGAGGTCGCTGGATGCTCGGCGTCGGAAGCAGGCCCACGTTGCAGCTGTTGCCGCGCGCGACGCTGCCAAGGACGGCGAACAGGAGGCCAAGGCACTGAGCGCTATCTACAATGCCGCCAGTGGCGGCCGTCTTTCAGAGAAGAAGGCCAACCAAAACAAACACGCTGGGCCCAACGGAGTGACTGTCAACGACTCTGCGACTAGCAGTCTGTTCGACGCGCCGGCCCACGTACTGCCGTCCATGACGGCACTGTACAGGTCGTTTATGGATACGATGCTGCCGAAGCCGCACCAGGTTGTGGAGGCTGACGAGTCTCCCAAGAACGCAAACGGTGACGCATCGACGTCCCAGAAGAAGAAGAACAAGCGACGCAAAAAGCAGCAGCAGCAACAGCAGCAGACCTCGGCGGATCCCGCCGCCGACGAGAATGGCGAACAGCGTAAGCGCATGAAGCTCCAGGTAGAGAAGGAGCTGGCCAACCCGGAGTTGCAGCAGCAGACATATTCCAAACTGCTGGAGACATTCCGCAACAGTAAGGCGCGTCGGGCGTAGTAAGTCTGTGCAGGAGTCCAGGTGAAATAGATTTACATGTTTTAGCTACCTGCTGTGCTGCTCACTTCGAAGTACTTGTTTGTTCTTGTGCTTGGCCCCAAACCAAACAATGGGTAGGAATTCAAAATAAGCAGTTAACTTAGCTTTACTGTTAGTTTCTGTCTAGTTGGAGGTGAAGAAGTTCTAGTGGAGACTGCATCGCCGTGTACTCTGGACTCGGAATGTTTGGTACCATCTTGCTGCCGGCCTTCGGTGACAACTCGACGGACACTTCGATGGGAGCGTCGCTGTTGTCAACAGCAGCCAAGAAGGAACTTTCGTGCAGCGGGTGCGTCTTCGGGTTGAACACAAGGCACAACACCAGCGTGGACGAGTTGAGCGTGACGAAGAGGATGTTTGGCGCGATAATGATCCAGTTGCCCGTCAGGACGCCGTACGTGAACCACATGATGTTGTTGGCCAGACTCGCCACGACCATGTGCGCGTTGATGAAGATGGCCGACTTGTGCTTGAGCACTTGGAGTAGCTTCTCCATGGGCGCGGCGTACAGGCAAACGGCCGTCAAATCACCGACGTATCCCATCGTCTTGGCCACCTGAGCCCGCGTTTGCCCAGTGCAGCCGAGACCGCCGAGGATTGCGTAAGTGGACAGAATGGTGCACACCGTCACCGCGACGGCGACCACCCGACCCACGTAGCGACGCTCGGTGGTATACCGCCAGTACACTCCGACGTAGGTCAAAGCAGCGAGGTCTCCGAAGGCGTAGCAACTGAAGATGGGGAAATAGTTTTCCCCCAGGTAGCCGTACATCATCCAGACGTGCGAGTTGACCACGAGCATGACGAGCGGGAGGACGGACGCGACGCCCACGTGCTTCTGCTTATGGATCTGGCGCATCAGGATGGACGGACTGCAGATGAGCGCCAATGCCCCGAAGGCGGCGAGAATCCGGACGACGAGGAGAACGGAGCTGTCGACCATCGCGTGAAAGTTGACGTTTGTCTCGCTAACGTTAGCGGCACTTGAGTGCTCGAAGGCAAATCGCAAAGTGAGAGTTTTTCTACAGGAACGACAAGTCAAGAGCGCTCTCAACGGCCAACGGCGTGGTCTGTCTCACTCATCATACCGAAATGATTAGATGCAGCACCAGGGCGCGTACATGTTGAAAGCGAGCGCATCGCCTCCCCTGCACATCGAGAGATCCAGCCAACCGACGTAAATGTACGTCTGGTGTAGTGACAACAGCAGCGTCACGGCCCGCATGGCAGACGTCCACATTGCGTACAACCTTCTTTGTGCCATTCATGAAGGTGAAGCCGACATATTTTTTTCGTGAGTTTTGTGTGTGTTAATTCCTTTTTCCGTCACTGCAGGTCGACCGGCGTTCCAGTCGACAAAGATTTTTGTATTCAAACGCTCTGTCGATGAATTGCTGGATGGTAAGTCGCGGACAACTCCTGGGCACCATCAATTCCTTCGCGTATCTATAGGTTGGTGTACATGTACCGGTGTTGGGTTAGCGCAAGGGAAAGAACGTAGCATGTGACGGTAGTATCCAGAATTGTTGTACTCAGAAAATTTGACGTTCAATTTTGATGCTACTCCCGAATTTCCCTAGATCCTGGTTGAGGAATGGCGTAATTCAAAGTGTAGGTTGTGTATTGTATTCGTAGGAGTACTAGTCCAGCTCGTAGAGAAGTTGATTCTGGAATGTAGCAGCAGCTAGAGGAGCCGGCGCGTCAATCTGCACGGCTTTCTGGCTCGACTCGGCTCGCGAGGTGGAAGCTGCGGTTGCGTTTTTCTTCTGAAGGATGACCACCATATTTTCACTGGCCACGTCAAACTCTGCAGTGGACGGGTCAACGTCGACCGGGAGCATTGCGACTTGCATTTCATACACCCGCTTCTCGCTGTCGGAGAACTGCAGGCGCAATGAAGAAGATGAGGGGAACGTGAGTTTCACACTCGCCTTGTCAATACCAGCGACGGCTACTATGTAGGATAGACACGTCGGTGTATCGTGCGTCTCGAAAGGAGGCTTGATTGGTTCTGCAGCTTCGGATGCTGACTCGGTAGCTGTTGGCACACTTGGTGGGGCCCCCGCTTCTTCTGCATCATCTTCTTCTTCGTCGCTGCAGCTCTCAAGTGGGGGCAAGTCGTCGTAAATGTCGTCATTAATTGCAGCTGGCTCAGTCACTGTGGCAAGCGGCGGTCGGGTGGCTGGTGCTAGTACTGCGGGCTGAGCTTGTGCCTTACGTTGCTTGCGTGCAAGAACCTGCGGGTCGTTTGCCACCATCAATGCTGTCTCTCGGAGCATACGGAACTCATCTTCACCTTCCTTCCTCGTTTTTGGTGCGCGAACTCCACTGTTCTCTGGTAGTGTTGGTTCATCTGCAGCCAATTCCTCCTCCTCTTCGTCATCGTCCTGGACAATTAATGAGACTGATTGCGGCTTCGGCTTGGGTGGAGGTTGCACCGGTAACGTAACTATCAGCTTATGATTCTTGCGGTCGAACTTGGCGCTACCCTTGTCTTCAATCACTGGGAATGGCAACGCCAGCTCCAGCGGCTCGTAGTTACCAGGTACGCTAGGACCAGCTGAAAGTCGCAGCAGTCGCTCGCTCACGTCCAGGTCCAGGTCCTTTGCACTTGAAGAGAGGGGAAAACTCACCTCGACCACTAGCTCTTTGGGGCGATAACGGTCCTCGGGTACATTCTTGCCTGGGTCCGCTTGCATGTGATGAAGAAGCTCGAAGCGTCCACGGTAGATCAGCTGGTGCTCCATCTTCTTCGCTTGCTTCAGTTTGTCGAGCTGCGGCTTCGTGTCTACCTTGGTGCTCGATGACTCCTTCATCAACAACGGGGAACTCTTGTCAGACTGCTCCACATGGGTCAGCTGGTTCAGCACCGAGTCATCAGCTTTGCCATCAACCCGCTTTATGGATTGAGGCGGTGGTGCGTTCTCCTTGTCGCTCACCTCCGTCATCTTGCCTTCAGGTGCAATCTTGGTCACTGTGACAGCTTGAACCTTCGGCTTCGACTGCGCCGCCTTCGTCTTCTTGGATTTCGTTGGCTCCGGAGCTTCGCGTTCCTTCCTAAGACACATCGTCACCGGGTCGCCCGACTTGTAGGCCACACCCTTGAGAATGTGGTAGTCCTTCGCCAGCAGCGCGTTCGGCTTGCGCCGTGACTCCCTCAGTATGGGCTCGACTGCATCCAAGCAGGTGCTGATGACCATGTGTCTGTAATCCGGTCGTGCCATGGCAAACTCAATGACTCTGGGGTGGAAACACACGTCGAACGTCGGGACGCCGGAGCCTCCTTTGTCCTGCTCGAGTCTCTCCGGTCCCAGTGAGTACGGCAGGTTCCAGGACGTGCCCTGCTGGCCAATGGCCACCTTAGTGCTCGACGGCGGCTGCATCTTGTCGCTGCTGCATACATTAATGAAGATCTTGTGCGTGGCCTCCTCCCACTTGGTCTTGACCACGAAGCCCGGCGTGGGCTTGACGAGCTGCTTGTCGGTCGGCACCTTCTGCTCGCCCTCGAGCTGCGACAGATACCGCTCCGTCTCGGCGCGGTTGCTCGGGTCCGATATCTCCTGCATGTACTCGTTCAATAGAGAGCGAAACTCGGGCTGCTTCATGGCCGACAGGAACTTGTGCTGCTCCTCCGGCGTCACTTTGGGCTCCGCTCCGCCCTTCTGGGCGGTCTGCTGCTGCCGCATGGCCGCCTCGAACAGTGCGCCCATCTCCGCTTCGCTCGGGACGTCCGTCTCCACTGCATTGTTGCTGGTGGGGCTGGAGGCGGGTGCTGTAGCGCCACGGACGCCTGCTACCATGGCTGCCAATGCTCGAATGGATCGTGGAATTCCGCACCAAGGGACACAACTGGATTTGAATTTTGTAGAAGTGGTGTGGCGCACACGATCCTTTTAAAAATAGAAACGCCCCATTTAGATCACACAATTTTTCGACGGATGTAGCCATGTGCGGATTGATATATTGAAGCGTCTTTGGGCACTTGGCAAGTGTGCAGGACGACATGCCGGCGAAGCAGGAAGAGCTCCGTAAGCTTGGCATCACTGCGTTATCAGGCAGTACTGGGTGTGTATGCACTGACTGTAACGTTTGCGTTTGCTATGGTAGAAGAGCGGTTCGTGCAGGCGTTGAGCTTCGACGAGAATGAGGAAGAGCAGCAGAGAGAGGATGGCTACGGCGACGACGAGGGCTATGCAGGCAGCGAGGGACGATACGGAGACGACGATGACGGCCGCCATAACCAACGGCGACCACTGAGTCGCTCAGCATCTTCGGCAGCGTCGCGTTCGACTGCGTCGTTCGACGACGACGACGGTCCCATGCCATACTCGGACTCTGCTGCCATCCAGTCCAAGAAGTACTTGGAGCGAGACCAGGTGAGGCTGGCGCTGGAGGAGCAGGAGCGCGCTCGTCGGCTGAACAAGATCCGCGCGCGTCGACAGCATCTGGAGAAGTGGACGCAGAAGACAGCGCGCTCTCCGTTCCACGTGAACCTCGTGGCCGACAACGAGCGGCTGGATGAAGAGCATCGCCTCCGCATGATGGAGCGTGCTCGTCGAGCGCGGGAGATGGAGCGACGGTCCAAGGAGGCCAAGAGTGAGGTGATCCTGAAGGCGCTGACCGAAACGTCGGACCTCGAGCTGCTACGCCGCGAGAAGCGCGCCATCATCGACGAGGAGAAGCGGCTCAAGGCGCTGCTGGACCTGGAAAAGACCAACTCGCACCGCAAATTGGACCTCCTCGCCGCTCGGAACGCCGAGAAGCGTCGTCGTCAGGAGAAGGAAGAGTATCGTCGCCACCAGCGCCAGCAGGAACTCCAGGAACGCGACGAGAGATACAAACAGCTCCTCAAAGAGAAGCTGGCGCTGGACGATTAATAACCCACCACCTCCCCTTTAGCAGCAAACTCGCCTCGCGTTTTATATATCTTACCAGCATCACAAATGAAGAGGAAACATGCCCACGTTAATGCAGTTCATCATCTCCAGTGGTGAATTTTGTATTAGTCGACGCTATCGCCTCGATAGCTGGTGCTCTGTTGGGGAAAGGATGTCGAGCGGTGTCGATATAAATATCGGTGACTGCAACGAGTGACCGACCGCCAGGCCCAGCATGAAGAAGATGAAGGGATACCTGGTGGTGCCACAGGGCGAAAACTGGCTGGCGTTGCGGCAGCCGCTGGGTGGTGAGAGCCCGCCATCGGCGTTTGGGCGCGGACTGAGCCGAGACAGCAAGCGAGGCGAGCGTCTGGCGTCGTCTCGAGTAACGCGGGACAACTTGATGCATCAGATGGAGACGGTCGTGCTGCAGGAGGCAGAGCTGGGCTCGGCCTTGGAGCTGCTCGACTACACCGGACACAAGTGCAATCTGCAGCACGACGCCATTGTGGAGCGGCTTGAAAGCTGCGAAGAGATGCTGCGGACCTTGGAGCGCGGTGAGTCAGCAGCGGAAGGTCACTCTTTCTCTGTTGAGAGCCTTCTGAGTGAAGACGAGCGCAACAGGTGGACGCAAACCAAGGAGATGGTCACGACGGTCCTGCCGGAGGTCCTCACGCGCCTCGAAGACAACATTGAGCTGAACAACGCCAAGACCCGCGACGTCCGTGACAAGATGGAGGAGCTGCGCGCCAAACGCCTCGCTCTTCGAGAAGAGATCGCAGTCAAAGAGGAAGACATCGCATTGCTGCTCAATGATAAATCCACCTCTTGAAGTGTAAAAAGGTTGCGGTTTTTTTATTATCTATACCCCCGGGTCAGTTGAAGAGGTGGTGCTTGTCATGCTTGCGCTTGCGCATCTTCTTCTTGGCGACGTCGATGTTGCGGTCCTGCCACTTGCTCTTGCTGAGCTTCACCGGTCGGTTGCCAATGTACTTGCCGTTCATCTCCCGCAGCGCCTTGGCGCAGTCGAACGGGTCGGTGAAGCTCACGAAGCCGTATCCGCGCGACTTGTGCGTGAGCTTGTCGCGCACCACCCGCGCGCGCTGGAACGACGGGTACTTGGCAAAGCTGTGCGCCAGCAGCTCGTCGCTCACCTCGTTGCCCAGATCGCCGCAGAACAGTCGGAAGTCGTTGTCTGGCCAGTCTTCGAGCGTCTGGTCCTCCCACACTTGGCCGCCCGCAAGTCGCAGGTGGCGCTTCTGCTTCTTCTCGCCGCCTGGGCCAGCTGCTCCATCTCGACCTTGCGGACCTGCAGCGATGCTCGCCGCTGTCCGCTTGGGGTCGTACTCGTAGACGCTCTGCTGCCTGTTCATCATCTCCTGCTCCTCCATGGACAGTACGTGCCCCGTCTCCATGTCCACGCGGGGCTGCAGCGACCGGTAGCTCGCCGCAGTGGAGCTCCTCGAGGCGACGGTGGCCGCGTGTTCCCCCGTCGTGCCGGCCGGGAACCCGCTGAGCGCTCCTCGATGTGCCGCCACATCCTCCAGCGTGTTGAGCATCCGGGGCCGTCCGTCGGTTGGCTCTGCTTCAGCTGGCGTTTCGATTGGCTGAGCCTTCTTCTTCACTGGAGCGGGGCGCGGTGGAGCCATGTAGATCTTGGGCTTGGCAGCGGCCGCCACGGTCTTGGCTTTCTTCGCAGCCGACGCATCCTCCTCCTGAGCCGCAGGTTCGACCTTCTCGTCGCCGTCCGGGGCCTCGGCCTGCTGCTCCAGCGACTGGATCTCCGCCTCGAAGCGCGCGAACTCGTCGTCCAGGTCCGCCATCTTTTGGGCAAAACACGGCAGCGGCTGAAATGGCTGCACCGCGGTTTGAAAAAGGAGGACTGGGATTGGCTGTAAATGTGCTACCATTTGGTGAAATTACAAATGTAACCACGTGTGCACTTGGGTGGAAGCGGCGTCGTCTTATTAGGCAACTGGCACGATGGACGACATGGAGTACGACGACGCGGCGGGCCACCGCGAGATGGAGGACGAGGAGGTCCCGGAGGAGGAGCTGGAGGAGGAGACCCCGGCCGAGGACCTGTTCGAGGGCGGCGACGACGCCGGCGACGCGGACAGCAAGCTGCAGGTGCTGGACGAGTCGCATAAGCAGCCCAACGCGCACCGCATCACCACGCGCTACATGACCAAGTACGAGCGCGCCCGCGTGCTGGGCACGCGCGCGCTGCAGATCTCCATGAACGCGCCCGTGATGGTGGACATCGAGGGCGAGACGGACCCGCTCAAGATCGCCATGAAGGAGCTGCGCGAGCGCAAGATCCCCATCATCATCCGCCGATACCTGCCCGACAACTCGTTCGAGGACTGGAGCATCGACGAGCTCATCATTGAGTAAATGCAGATAGAAGAGCAGGCAGGCAGGAGGGAGGAGACGACTCGCTCTATACACGTACGTACATACACCATCAAGAAATCTTTTATATGCACGCACAGCTTTGGTTGGAGTGGGGTGCTCTGGTGTGTTGCTGTGGAAGAGGAGGAGGAAAGAGGACGTTGCAAGGCATGTATTGGACGAGGAATTAGTGCTGCAATGAGAGCTGAAGACGCTGTCTGCTCGTGTCCTGCTCGCTGCTGAAAATTCCCAGCCTGCTATGTAGCCATACTGGCAGGTCCTAGTTCACGGTGGTCTGCGAGTCGCACGCGGTTCCGTAGTAGCCCGGGAAGCACTCGCACTCGCCCGATTCGTAGTTGCACTTGCCGCGACCGCCGCAGTCCCGACCCTGCGTCTGGCCGTGAGCTAGAAGCACATCGTCCCCACTGGGGCACTCTTTGAGGGAGCAGTCCGGTCCGCGGTAGCCCTGGTCACAGTAGCAGCCCATGTGCTTGTCGGCGTCCCATGCTGCATAGGTGGTACTTGGGATTACATTGGGCGAACCCGCGATAATCGCTCTCAGTGTGAGGCAGATGCCGCGGCTATTGCAGTCGTTGGGGCACTCCGTCCTCTCGCAGGCCTTGCCCTGGTAGCCCGGGAAGCACAAGCAGTGCCCCGTTCCGTAGTCGCAGTTGCCACGATTCGAGCACTCAGCTAACTGGTGGGCGGTATTAGCAGCCGTGGGCACTTGGACCCACGCGTCTCCGTACGGGCACGTCCTCAGCGAGCAATCCGCGCCCTTGTACGCTGGGTATTTGATGGTTGAGTCCTCCTGATCCTGCCGCTCGTAGCACGTGCACTTGTCGTTCTTGCCGCAGGTCCCCTGCGCGTTGCAGCCGTTGGGGCAGTAGGCGCTCACGTCCTCGGGCATCCAGCTCAGCAGCGCCAGCGCGCTCACGCACAAGAACGCCACATTGGACACGCCCAGCATGCTTCAAGGTGGACCTGCACCTGTTCCCGTCGAGTCGCTCGCTGCCGATAGCTGTGGCCTTGGTGCGGTGTAGCGAAGTGAGCACGGCTGGGACCCTCACGCGCAATGTGAAAGATCCCATGCTGGCGCTTCGCCGACAACGGTCGCTGCGAGTCGGCGCTGCCGACCCTTCGCGCGTATCTTCATATTGGCGCCGAAATCTGCGACTGGTGTACTGTACATGTAGCCATTTTTGGTAGAGGCGCATTTTCCGCCAATCATCACCCACCTCCCATAATGGCTGTCACCCAAGAACGCGAAGATAGCTGCTCTCTCAGCATGGCAGGCAGTGCGGATGTGACCGAGATCTTCGAGTGCGAAGGAAGCTTCTCCTTCCTACGCGGAGCGCACCTCTTCACGTTCAGAATCCACAGCGACAACAGCCTCGGAGTCGGCATCCAACCGGTAACTCGATCCGTTCGAGCAATAGATGACGAGGTCCCCGCTCGAGGAACCATTGAAGACATCGACGACGTAGAAGAAGAAGAAGAGCAGCAACATATGCGCGAGGCAATTGCTGAGGACTCGGCAGTGCCAGAGGATGCACGACAGGTCCAAGATGAGGCGGTAGCTGTAGACGAGGAGACGGACGCCAAGCTGCTAGCGTACGACGGACGAGCATTGGTGGAGATGCCGCCCGAAGGACGACAAGGTGATACGCAACCCGTGTGCTACGTGGTGCACTTCAAGATCGTGCAGTGGGGTCGCGGTGCTCAGGGCATGTGGTCGCAGATCGTCAAGTGCATCGCTCACGTGTCTCGAGAGCACGGCATGGCGGGCCGGTTTGTGGATATTCGAGAGAACGCGGAAGGAGCGCAGGACTTTGCATTGAGACGAATTGCGCACTATTTCGAGCCACTAGAGAACCCGCTGCACCCGCTGACGCCTGGACGCTATGAGCTGCACGGCATCACGATCGCGGAGAACGCGTTCGTGTACGAGTGTGCCGTGAACCTCACGCTGCAGGCGAATGGGATGATGTCGGGTACGTCTCGAGAGCTGCCGTTTACGCAAGAATGCCCACTTGCTGGCATGTGGACGCGAAGTGGACTGAACTACCTGCTGGAGTACGAGATGCACGGCAATAAACACACGTACGTCTACTTCGGCACGCCGTTTCGGTCAGGACTGCAGGGAACATGGCAGAACTCCGAGCTGCGGGTTCTCGCAGGCAACCTCGACGCGCGCACGAGTCAAGCCGAGCGCGGCATCTTAGAGTTCCAGCTGATCAAGGCCGTCCGCGTCTGGAGCGAAGCGTACCACAAGGACTACCCCGCCGCGTTCAGGGAGTGCGTGAAGCTCCTGCTGCTTGCGTCATGCCGAGACGGGATCCTGCCCAACCACTTGTGGAGCTCCATCGTGTCGTATTGTGGGTACGACTGGTTCCAGAGCGAGCTGCAAAAGTCATTGACTCGGAGTGAGACCAAACACAGCGACAGCTCGGCAGTGAACGTGCCCTGAAGCAATAGATAGCAGCAGCTCAGGTACCTGTAGTATGTAGCCATGCAATTGTCAACTCATTTTCGTCCACTCACCAGTCTCCGCTACGATTATCAGCGAATCGGATTCGACATCACGTTACCGTTACGTCTTACCCACTCGACTCAAGCGGCGATAATGGACGGGACGTGGTGCAGTGGCTCGGGCGGCGAGGTCCCTAACGCATTCCCCTCTGCGATCGAGAGCTTGTCCTCTCGCGGCCGTGTCGGCAAGACGTTTACGGTCCCATTGACCCCTCTGGAGCGCGTGTACGACGGCTGTGTGGGCGGGTTTCTAGCCGAAACGAGTCGCATCCACCTGCGCATTACGTCCGACGGTTCATTGCGCGGCGAAGTCCGCCGGAAGCCGCAACAAGAGGCAGACGCGCGCTCTATCACCCATGGGAAGAAGCGCAAGCGTCGAGTGATCGCCGACCACCCGGACGGCGTTGTATTTGCGCACGTAGTGGGCAACGCACAGGTCGTCCCGGTGGAGGAGGCGGTGGTGTCGAGCTCGTCTACTGCCGCTTGCGACGGCACCTCGGCGGCGGAGTATTGCTGCGCCTTCGAGATCACCAAGAGGCTCAACCACGTGGACCGACACACGCTCACGTGTCATCTGCACGTCCCCGTGGCGCCCAACGCGCCGGCAGTGGGCACTTGGCGCTTTTTCGGTGTTCCACAAGATCGTCATCAATTGGACTTGTCGTCGTCGGCTTCGACTGCGTCGACAAGTGATGCGGGCTCGGTGACAGGTGAACGCATTGCAGAGGAAGCGTCGGCACCGGAACAAAAGGTGTTCCAGCTGCAGCCGGTGCAGTGGCATCAGCGTCTGCAGGAAGCGGAGGAGGCGGAGCGAGAGGCGGCGATGACGCAGTCCAGGCCACCGTCGCTGCTGTATCCGTTGCGGCCGGGCAAGTACGACTTCAAAGGGTTTACCACGTACGATACGCCGTCGGTTGCTGCTGCTGTCGTGCCAAGACAGAGGAATGGACGACGAGGACGCCCTCGTCCGGTCTTGACCACGGTGAAGGATGAATGCTTGGTCACGCTGCGCTTGCTTGCTGATGGCACACTGCGCGGGACGTCTCGCGAAGTGGTGCAGCCGCAGGTTTGTCCGTTGAAAGGACGCTGGCAGGCCAACCGCGTCGCCTACGTGCTTGAGTACCATGTGCGCGAGGCCGTGGGCCACTTCCGCTACTCGGGAGCTGTAGTTATTGACGAAGGTGACACTGGCGCTTCACCTGGAAAGAGGACCAAGGCCACAAGTAAAGCCAATGCTAGTGGGGAGAGACGCGAGACGCTTAGTGGGAAATGGCACAATGTGGACGACGGTCACGCCGAAGGCTACGAAGGCGGTCGAGGAGAGTTCGAGCTGGAGCTCGTTCGAGTGGACTACACGCCGATCGCGATCAAGACCGAGAAGCTTGAAATCTCCCCCGTAAATGGTGGCAGTCCGGGTTTACCGCAAGAGCAGCTGAGGACGACACCCGACGCGGGCAATAGTGCTGCCAATGCTATCGAGATAGGCGACGACGACGACGCTATCCAGGTGCTCACGTCAGGCGAGTTCGAGTTGTCGGGGTGCGCTACTGATGCCGAGGGCTACGAGTACGCATTTGATCTGCAGCTGCAACTGCGGCCAGGCGGGAAGGTCCTTGGCAAGTGCAAAGAGCGTATCTTCCACCAAGTTAGCCCGGTGTTTGGGCGCTGGGAGCCCACCAGGATCAAGTACGGACAGCAATACGTGGTGAAGCACGAGGTGGGCATGTACACGTACACTGCCGAGATGAGCAGCGATGGCGCTGTGGTTCGAGGGTCGTGGGTCAACGCGGAGGAAGTGTCCACCCCAGCTCCAAGCGAGCACGGCACCTTCGCGCTGATTCTGGTGAACGCGACGAGGCAGTGGAGCACCTTCAGTCACGTGCACTACCCGCCCAGATTTCGGCGTGCCGTACGGACAACGCTTATGGCGTCCGCCAGAACCAACAAATTGCCGGTGGCGCTGTGGACGCACATCTTCGCGTTCTGCAGCGAGACATGGTTCACCCCGCCGCTGTGACGGTAACGTGCGGAAATATCCATAACGTTAGCAGCAGCGCCGTCGGAATGGCGCTTCCTACGTGGCTACGAGGCCGCAGATGAACAATACAGTCAAGCAGCCCCGTGACTCGACGCAAACCACACACGTCTCATTCGCTCTTTATGTTTTCTCTTCTGTCCCGCACACACTCGAGGGGGGAGACTCGCCCTGCTGCTTGGGACCCGCACACCGTTCCTGTATCTGAAATCCTTGCTCCCGTCCCTCTGACAACCCTCTCCGGCCTGAAAAGAAGCCCAACGGCATTGCCGAAGAAGCCTCCGAGTGCCGAGACGCGTGCTTAGCCCATGAAGTTGAACACCACGAGGAAGAGGATGATGTTGCAGAAGAGGTAGTCCGCGAACGCGCGCTGCTCCGTGCGGCCGCCGAAGTCGTTCTCCGGGTTGATCTGCATCCGCAGCGACACTTTGCAGCAGCAACCAACAAAGGGCAAAGGACACGTCAGTAACGCGGAGGAAAAACGCGGTTCTATGGGTGACTGCGGGCCACGCACCGGCGAGCACGAAGACGCCGACGGTGCACACGAAGCCGGCGAGGAACGAGTTGAACGGGAAGGTGCCCACCAGCGTGCAATAGATAAATTGGAGCACGCCCGTGGCCAGCACGTAGGCCAGGAAGCCGTCGATGAGCTTCATCTTCTTGGGCGTGGTCTGGTCGTACTTGGCGCACAAGTCGCCCAGGATGGAGCCCACGCCCGTCGTCGTTGCTGTCTTCTTGGCCATGGCTCTGTCTGTGTGTCTACGCTCGATAGAGGACCACGCTGCAGACGAGGAGCGGGTTAGTGCGTGTGTGTAGGGGGGGGGGAGGGAAGGCAATAATGGCACACGAGTCAGCGCTTTACCCGGTCGACTTTAGTGTCAGAAAAGGAAGATAGCAGCGGACACCCGACAGACGCGTGGACAGATACAGGCTAAGTACGCTTTCGAGTTTTGGTGACCATCTTTCGGACACAGATCTTGACGCTTCAACTTTTGTGTGGACGTACACAAGTCTACGATGGCCGTTCTCTGTGCGGCTGCTTGGCGAAGATTTCTCCAATCAACTTGATTCCCCCGCCAAAGACGATCATATACCCTTCAACTGGTAATACTGTGAAACTCGATTAAACGAGACACCGCATGCTCACGTATTGCAATTTACCCCAACTGAACCCTCGTCACTCGATAGTCCTTTAGCATATTATTGTGGTCGCAACGACATCCCGTCGGGGCGAACCCCACGTTTAGGACACGCGCTTCGAGAGCCCCTCGTCATTGCAAGATCCGCCCGCACCTCGCGTCACTCCAAGTCCCCTTTGCGCCCTCATGCTCGCCCGACAGGTACATATCATCGCTTCCGTAGCTGGCCAATACAGCAGCGTTATCCGCCGCGGTCTGCGCTATCCGTCGATCCCCCGGGCCGCCGGATCCGAGCTCTACAGCGCTGGGGCCGGCCCTTTTCCCGACGGTCTGCGACCCACTAACCATTGTCGCTCCGCTGTGGCCCGCAGATCCTCCGCCGCGTCGCCACGCAGACCCCGCGCAGCGCCGCCATGTCCACGCTGGTGGTGGCCGAGCACAACCAGACGCAGGTCTCGGGCGCCACGCTGGCCACGGTCACGGCCGCCTCGCAGATCGGCGGCGACATCACGCTGCTGGTGCTGGGCAGCCAGGCCGGCCCCGCCGCCGAGGCGGCCGCCAAGGTGGCCGGCGTGACGAACGTGCTGCACGCCGCCGACCCCAAGTACGACCACTACGTGGCCGAGGAGGTGGCCGAGCTGCTGGTGGCCGCCCAGAAGGCCGGCGAGTACTCGCACGTGCTGGCCCCGAGCTCCAACGCCAGCAAGAACTACCTGCCGCGCGCCGGCGCCAAGCTGGACGTGGCCCCCATCTCGGACATCCTGGCCGTGGCCGACAAGGACACGTTCTTCCGCCCCACGTACGCGGGCAACGCCATCGCTCAGGTCAAGTCCAAGGACGCCGTGAAGCTCATCACGGTGCGCCCCACGGGCTTCGAGAAGGCCGCGGCCGAGGGCGGCAGCGCCTCGGTGAGCCCCGCCCCGGAGGCCCCCACGGCCGGCAAGACGAGCTTCGTCTCGGAGGAGGTGAGCAAGTCGGAGCGCCCGGACCTGGCCTCGGCCCGCGTCGTCATCTCGGGTGGCCGTGGCCTCAAGAGCGGCGAGAACTTCGAGATGCTCTACAAGCTGGCCGACAAGCTGGGCGGCGCCGTCGGGGCCTCGCGTGCTGCCGTGGACGCCGGCTTCGTGCCCAACGAGCTGCAGGTCGGCCAGACCGGCAAGGTGGTGGCCCCGGAGCTCTACGTGGCTGCCGGCATCTCGGGTGCCATCCAGCACTTGGCCGGCATGAAGGATAGCAAGACGATCGTGGCCATCAACAAGGACGAGGAGGCCCCGATCTTCCAGGTGGCGGACTACGGCCTCGTGGACGACCTCTTCAACGCCGTGCCCGAGCTCACGGAGAAGATCTAAACGCGGTCAACAACGTTTAGTTCCAAGGCGTCGACCAGGTCTGGGCCTGCTGCTTCAACATTGCAGCAGGATGGAGGCGAAGCAGCGTCGCGAGGTTTAAGAGTCCCGAGTGAAGCAAGCAGAGCCGGGAAATACGACAGGCTGCCATGCCCATATTCATCGCAATAGTGAGTGCTATTCGTCCATTTACTCCTGCGTTGGCTTGCCCTGGTTGCTTGTGTGCTCAGGTGAAGACGAGGTCTCAAGTGTTACTGTACGCCGGTTGCGCGGTGACGATAGGCACGGGAGTCGCTCCAGCTCGCGGACTGCCATGCTGAGAATACGCCCCGGACTCACGGCTATCGCGCCCGCCTTCCTGTCGTTGTCTTGGCCCACGCTGGCCTTCTTCATCGCGCTTCCCGATCAACACGCTGGCCAAGAACGCAAACGTGGAGAGGAACGACATCGCCACCGCTAGATACACCTCTCCACAGTGCACGAAGCGGCCGTACTGCCAGCGACAATGCAGCGTGATGCCCGACAGCAGCAGCACCAGCGTCGCCGTCGTGAGGCAAACGAGCAACACCGCGTCCATCGTTTTCTCGCAGTAGTTCACCGGGTGCACGCAGAGTCGAAGCCACTCGATGAAGACCAGGAACGCGAACGCGTACAGGAATGCCAACAAGTTGATAATCCGCGCGAAATTCATGGCGCCGCTGTTCACGACCACCGCCACAGTTTGGCCCCCAGCCGTGTTCTGGTACGACACGCCGGCCGTTCGCAGCGCGATATAAGCTACCAGCGAGGCGCCAAACTGGACGAGTCGAAGCATAACGCGCGTCCAGAACAGACAAAAGCGACTCGTACACGACCTTCCCGATGCCATTGCTGGTTGTTTGCTCACGAATCGCTCCTTTGGTTACGACGATTTCTTGGAAATGAGGTTTTCCCAGTTGAGACTTGGGAACTGCGGTGAGCGGGATAAAGGTGATATCCTTCTTCATGCTGTAAAAAAAAAAACTTGACTAACGAAAAGCTGCAACTAGGGACAATCACCCAGCACCGTAGCCAGGGGGTGGTTTGTCGCTTTCTTGGAAATGAATCACAAGTGCGTGTAAGTTTCTCGCCTGGGACCCGGCAGTGGATGGAACGAGAAAGCCCAACAAAAAACACAGCGGAAAGCTCTCTCATATTCCATGCAAAATTGTCAAACAATAACGTCAACCTGCTTCCCGTGCTCAAGGCCCGTTCCCTCTCACCTTTTTCATCATCAATTTACACTCGGTTGGAGGCATCTTTCGGTGTCGAGGCTCCGGTTGGCGTGGACTCCGCGTGGTAGCCAGCACTTGGATGACCGTGACCCGCCTCACCCTCGGAGTCGCTGTAGTCTCCGCCGCGGCCCATAAAGCCTTCGCAACAATCGAGCAAAAAGGTGACGAAGTACGAAAGCGACGCGAGGAACGTGAACACGACCGCCGTCTTCAACTCGCTGCAGCGCAGCATGTAGCCGTACACGGAGCAATTGGCCACGTAGTCCGACACGACCAGCACAATGCCAGCGACAACCAGCATGGCTGCTAGGATGAGGTCGATGAGCTGCTCGACGACGGGCGGCGCTGGACGCGGGAAGAAGCGCACGACCTCCACGACAAGCAAGAAGAAGAGCCCCACCAGCATGCCCGTGTAGGTCACCAGGGTCGTGTACGTCGCCGCTCTGCTGCCCAGCATGCTCGAGTACCCGTAGTACGACGCTCCCACGAACGCGCGCGACACGGTCGCTAGCGCCACCAGAGAGAACGCGAAATCAAGGAAGCGAAGCAGAGTGCGCGACCAGCGCAACGTATCTCCACGCGCCATGTTCCAACTTGTCCGGTAAAGTGGCGGCTTGGTCTTCGTATGCCGTGGTGTTTTGGAGAATGGGGCAAAGGAGCTGCCGGTTCGCTGGGAAGAGGAGAGTTCTTGCATCCGGGACGGGGTCGCGCTCGAGACAATTGTCGTGGCAAATGATCCAACGGTTGTAGGCGACTCTAACGGGGAAGCGCCAGCACTGTGGAACTTTTCTCTATTGAATTCAAGTCACACCAGACCAACGGGTGGAAGTGGCGATATCAAAGGGGCAGGAGGTGAGCACATGTCGTCAAAGGGGGACACGAGGCTGGTCATCACCACTGGGGAATGCGGCAAACTCGTAGTAGTATCGACGAACCGCACACTACTCGCTCGGGATTTCTGTGACGACGATCTTGATTCTTCTCGGATCGGTGACAGCGCTGGAGCCTTGGAGGCTGGCGTGGGTCTTGCCAAATGGTACGATGGTGTGAGGTTTGTGACCTCCACCACGGTGATCGGAGCAGGGGGCTGGCTGCGCTGTTGAGGGAGAAATTTCGGGTAGGACTTGAGCGCGAGCATGAGCAGCAGCATTGCCACCGCACACGAGATGATCACCTCTATCGGAACCATGCGTGATCTCAACGTCGCTAAAGCGAGTGTGACCAGGATCAGGGAGCGCCGGACCTTCTTGGCGGGACTCGAAAAGGCTCAGATAAATTGTGCTTAACGCTGTTCAAGAGCTCCGATGGACTGACGGAGTGGCTATCCATGGTGTGGCTTGCTCTGGGTTGCTAGATTCTGGACGGATGCGGCACCTTGAAACGATTCCGGCATAGAGCAGATCTTGGTGGGGCTCTTGGAGGCTTACGCAGAAGATGCGATTGTCCTTGAAGCTGATCGCCTCATAGAGCTGAGCGTTGGGCTCATTTCCGAGCGTACCACAAGTTCTCATGCCCAGTAGGAGATGAATCCTACATCAAGCCAGACTGTTCACACCAAAGGCAAAGCGCTGGATACAAAGTGTACGGATGTTCAATTGGAACGTCTTCGCAGTGCTCCGACCGTCAAATTAAGCGTCCGAACGGCCTCCCGCTCGCTTTGACTGCAGAGAGGGCGTTCGGGATCACCACCGGCGAGATCGGAAGGCGTTCATCGCCTCGTGTTGCTCGCTTCGGCGGACTGCATCCCGTTTTGATGGGCGAGGCCAAGCTGGTCACGACTCTGGGGGATCGTGGAGGTCGCTCGAAACCGCGAATTGCCTGCTGCGTTGCTGTCCGTGGTGCATCGTCGAGGGGCGAGTACGTCTTGGTCCCTGGCGTCGGCCCCGTCATGTGGTACGGCTCGGGAGATAGACTCACGCCGCTGCCTACTTCGAGATCGAGCTGTTCTCGTGTCTTCCCGTCGTCTGCATAGCGAGCGGAGGGCGCCGAGCAGCCCCGGTACGAACTTGAGCATCAGCGCGATCACCACGACGCTCAGCACGACGACGAGGACGAGGACCATTTCGAGGGACATCTCTGCGCACTTGACGGCAAGAGCCCGAAAGGCGGAATGAGCTCGGCCTCCAAGCGCATCACCGTCTCACTTTAACCCGCGTGGCTCCATCCACGCAGGACGCGACGCTGAACGTACAAGAGCGTTCGACGATGTGTGCAACTTGCACTGACGCTGAAGATGATCCCGGCAACAAATGAAGCACAAGCCGCGCACTAACGCCGGGAACGACTGCATGTTATTTGGCCTTCGACTGTCCTGGACCTTCGTACACTGTTGCTAAGCTAGCTGGTACCTACACTTTGGTGCCGGGCGAGTCGAGGCCCTCAACCGGAGACTGCGCCTCAGTCGGTGTCACCTCCATGTGGTACTGGCCCGGGACTTGAGACGGACCGGACGCCGGTTTGCTCGACGCCAGGATGGCCAGAGCGAGCGAAGCGAGGAAGCAGAACATGCCGAGGAAGGTGAAGGCGACCGCGGCCTTGAGGTTGTGGCAGTGCCCCACGAGGTCGCAATGGCTCACGTAGTCGGACGCAGCGAGGCAGATGCCGCCGAGGAGCAGCACGAACGCCAGCACGGCGTCGATGCCCTGCTCGACGCGCGTCGACAGGCGGCCGCAGTAGTTGAAGACCTCGACGGCCACGACGCTCCACAGCGTGTAGAGCATGCCGGTGTAGTTCATGAGCAGCACGAAGTTGGACGAGTGGAAGGTGACGCCGCCCGCTGCCACGAAGGACAAGCCCAGCAGACAACAGAGGAACTGCGCGGACCGGAGCGCCAGGCGGGTCCTGGCCAGCATCGTCGGTGAGAGGAGCCCGATCATGGTCTGTCGTTTGCCTTGGTCACTTGTGTGTGCTTGGGGTGAAAAGCGCGAATGGACGCAGCGACAAACTCGTACACGAACGTGGGCGACTTTGCGGTGCGGCGCCTTCAGAAATCTAGCAAGCGCTCGGACGAGTTCCTTCTGGCCCCACCGTCCAGCGATTCTCTAGAAGCGAAAACCCAACGCTAACGTCAAGTGCATGCTCTCGTTTGCAGTCGTTTGCGCGAAAAAGGATGGAAATGAGGGCGCGCTGGAGCAGTCGAGGCTGAACTCTTCGTTTCAAAGTGTCCGCTGCACCCGACAGGCAGGAGTGAGTAAAGCAACGGAAGGAGAATGCGACGCATTACCCTCGTGCACGGGATCCTGCAACGAGTGTGTAGGATTCGGAGAGGAGCTTTTTGTTGGGTTTGTCTGGTATGCACGCGTTGGAATTTGAAGGTTGGCGTCTATTAGAGGAGACGCGCGGAAGAAGAACATCTCAACGCCATGGCGGTCTTGACACTGCTGCAATGGACAGTCGTGTTGTCGTCGACGGTAGCACACCTGCGTCTTCACACATTTTTAAGACAAGTTGAAGTTGCCTCGTCGCTGATTGGTCCATCTGATTGGTGTATTAGTGGTGTGTGGCGATGACTTCAATGAGGCGTACCCAATCTTCTCTGCGATTATTCTCCGCAGTCGGGAAGAGCATCTTTTCTGAGTTCTTCCCGCCATCGTGACGGCAACAACTGAAGCACAACACACACACGGGGCGATATAGACTAACTTGGCATTCACGTGGGGATTATGGACTCTGTGGGCACGAAGTCGCTGCTGTGAAGAGCCGAGGCGGTTGGTCCCCGGCCTCCCCTCCTTGGACGTCGACTGCTCACACCTTGGCGGCGGGTCCGTCGTAGTGGTCGCCGATGGGCGAGAGCGCGCCCGACGTGGGCGTGGCGTTCTTGTGGTAGGGCACGGGCTCCTCGACCTGCACGTTGGTGAGGCCGTGGGACGGCTCGCTCGCGGCCAGGAACGACAGCCCCAGCGAGACCAGGAAGAAGAACATGGCGATGAAGTCGAAGGCCGTGGCGGCCCGCAGATTGTTGCAGTGCCAGCCGTAGCCGCAGTTGCTCGTGTAGTCCGAGGCGGCCAGGCAGATGCCGGCGACGAGCAGCGCGATGGCCAGCACGGCGTCCGTGCCCTGCTCCAGCCGCAGCGCCGGGCGCGTGGCCAGGTGGAAGATCTCCACGGCCACCACGTACCACAGCGTGTAGAGCATGCCCGTGTAGCCCATGAGCAGCACGAAGGTGCTCGAGCGCGTCGAGCCGCCGCCGTAGAAGCCCGCGGCCGCGAAGGACATGGCCAGCAGGCTGCAGAAGAACTGCAGGCCGCGCAGCGCCAGACGCGCGTACGCCAGGTTCGTCGGGGTCGCGGCGCCGATCGGCATGGTCTGGTGTAAGGTGTATGTAGCTTCCTGAGCGAGTCGGCTTGGGTCGCAGCGCGCAGATCGGCGAATGGCTCGACTTACGGGCTGCGCGTTCTCCTGGGTGCCGACAGAGTGTGTGTAAAACGCAACTGCGACATGCGGTGGGTTTTACACATACAAAGGCGAGGTCAAAGCGAGGTTTTGCCGAGGTGTACCCAAGACGGCGGCAGAAGGTGCGCTGCAAAAGCGACTTATTTTCTCGGCGGGTAGACTGACTGCAACCTGCCTGCTGGCAGTGCCGCGCCCACGCGACTCGAGTCCGCAGAGACGCGGCGGCTGTTGCTAGCGCACTTCAATCACCTCCGCCGAGATGAAGCCGGGTTGCCTCGACGTCGTCCAGTGCGATGTTGTTGTGCAACGCGGGACTGTCCTCATGCTGCTGGAACCGTGCGTTGCCGTGCCGTTGGCGGAGAAGGCAAGGCCGTGTACCCAAAGGTTGCCTTATCTCGCGCACCTGGCCACGGCACCACCTGCTGCCGCTGCTGGCCAGGAAAAAATCCATCGTCCTGCAAGTGAGCACGTGCAAGTTCGTGCAACATGGCAGCTGGCGGACAAAGTCTAGATAAGTCGCAGGCTTATCTGGCCATGGAGCACCGGGGCTACGGAGGACGAGGACGGTCATCTCGATGTGTACGTCGTGCAATACGAGAAACCGTCTTACGATTTCTAGAAGCTGTGATCGACTGTCCATTGTGAATTCGGGGCTGTATTTTGCGACGCGGTTTCGACGCAACCCTGCTAGAGTCCCGGATATAAATCGCGAGCATGCATGCACGGCCGCTTCTGCGTGGCGTCCCATCAAGCTTGAAGCTTCCCCCCGCCGCTTCTGCTGGCATGTCGTTGGACTCTGCAGAGCTGCTCGCTAGTTTAGGACTTCTACAGGTAGTAGTGCCGCAGCATCATTTGGATAACAGGCACTGTACATTCGACAGCACTTGGAAGGCAAGTCTCAGGCAGACTGCCCGACAGCCCTTTCCAGGGGCAACAGAAGGCATGCATGCATTCGGTTGAAGAAATGTGAACACAGTTGACGGCACATTCGATCACGGAGGGGATTAAACGTGTGCTTTTAGTGCTCGCGTTCCTATGAGCAAATCTGATAAAACTGCAGCGCACGGCGATAGCAGCGAGCTGCCCTTCCGCTGCAATTCAGTATCATTGCTCGGCCACACAAGAGTTGCTAGCTACAGAATAGATGGACATCGACGTCATGTAAGGAGCTGATCTAGGCCCGCGGGGGTGGAGGCCCCCTCGTTCCACTCTCATCAACGCCTGAACAGTGAAAAAGCCGAGCTCAGAACGAGCCCGGCCACCACCAAGCATTCCTATCCCACGCCTGTAACAGAGCTAGCGCTACGGAGGAGAGCAAGTAAACTCCTGACATAAGAGCGTGGCGGTCGGTCGGCACAATTCCCACACGCATCAATAATACACAAGTGTCGTCGGGGTCGAATTCCAAACTGAGGCAGGTAAAGAGGTGGTTGATGGACTGCGACAAATGACTGGCGAGCAGCCTTTTACACACTGAAGTAACAAAGTAACCCGTAAGTGGCGAACTATCCTCCCTAACCAACTATCGGCTTCCACGGGATTACGCCCACCCGAATACAAGCTCGTCGATCCATCGCCGCACACTCCGCTCACCATGTTGCTGCCGTTCCTGCGTCGCGCCGGGGCCGCCAGGAGAGCCGTAGTACGAGACGCGCCGCCTCTCCGTCGATGCATCAAGCGGCGCGGCATTGCTGCCCGTCTCGGCAGCTCCGGACCCAACGCTGGCAAGCCGCTGGGGCTGAAGGACGGCGTCCAGACGGCCTCGGGCCTGTCGCCCACCATGCAGACGCTGGCCGTGTACGTGGCCGTGGGCATGTCGGCCATGGGCATCGTCGCGCGCTACAAGAGCCGCGACGCCAAGGAGGACGAGGTGCGTTGCCCGTCGGATCTAGTGACATGTTGCCGTTCGTCAGCGTGACGACGACCGAGAGGAAACTGCAGCTAACGTCACGCGTTGCCGTGACGCACCAGAACGTGCGCATCTTCAACATGGCCAAGCGCGCCGTGGTCAAGGACCGACGCGTGTTCGAGACCGTGGGCTACCCGAAGGAGTTCGAGCGCATCAAGGCGCTCGAGGCCGACGGGTCACCCGCTGAGCTCGAGAGCAGCGAAGGGAGCTTCAAGGTCACGGGCGACAAGTGCGTGGCGAGCGTGCATAACGTTTTAGTGTAGTGTGCACTGGACTAACGGGTAGTCTGCTGCTGGCAGCGGGAGTGTGGTGGTGCACTACCGACAGAACCTGCACGTGGGCGAGGACGAGGACAGCGACATCGTCACGTTCGACGAGCTGCGCGTGGACTGCGAGGACGGCACGTCGTTCTCGGCGCTCGAGTCGTTCCTGCGGAACCAGGACGTCGTGGCGCACCAGAAGTCCGAGTCGCTGGGCAACAAGATGTTCTTCCCCGTGCTCGGCGGCGTGCTGCTCGGCGGCGTGGCGTCCTTCTTCGCCATCCGCATCCTGCGCAACCGACCGTTCTACGTGCACAAGCTGGTGCTGGACCACGTCAACAACCACGACATGGCGCGCCAGTTGCTCGGCCACCCCATCAAGAGCGACCGGTCCAAGTACGTGGGCGTGCTCACGAACGAGGCCGCCAACTACACCATCGCGTGCACCGGACCCAAGGGCAACGGCACGCTCATCGTCAAGGCCTTCAAGAAGGTCAACCCGGACGAGAAGCCCACCGACCAAGAGGACAAGCCGGCGGGGGTCATGGCGACGCCCGGCACGTCCTGGAAGTTCTCGACGCTCGTGCTGTCCGTCAGTCGGAACGAGAAGCGCAAGGCGAAGAACGCCAAGACCGTCAACCTCTTGAGTGGTGGCGACGGGCCGCCCCTGTCCTCGAAGCGCGTATAACTCCAGCAGCAATGCCAATGTCCAAGCAGTTGGCTGGGCATTACGCGGTCCGACATAATAGAACTACCGATTGATGTCCGTAGAGATAGCAATCCGCAATACGTGGCCAGAATACCATACTGATAGTACAAGGATTGTTGTCAGGAATTCCACGCGTCAATCGGGCGAACACATCGACGTCCAGTTCATTCCCTACGAAGCTTCGAGCAGATCAAAGCGGTGATCGATGGACCGGATGTACCTATGCGAGCAACCCACGCGATGATGCCACCTCACTCTCGAATTCTCTCTCTCGCTCCTGCCGAAGGCGTCGAATTCCTTCAGCCAAGATGCGTCCAACCATGGCTCCGTACGCGGTTACCCTCGTGTGCATGCTGCTCCGCGGCCTGCAATTGATCTTCGCTCTGGTCGCGATGATCACGGCGACGATGTCGTTCCCCATGTCCACGGCGTCCAACGACACGGACTATCGACTGGGCAGCGCCGAGTCAACGTTCGTGCTGCTCGTGTCCTACACACTCGTCGAGTATTCCGGGGCGTTCTTGCTTCTAGTGGAGCTCTTCCCCATGGTGCTTCGACCCCGAGCAGTGTTCACCCGAGCAGCGGACGCCCTCCTGACGGTCCTCGCTCTAAGTGCAGGCATCGCGTTGGCGAGCAGCGCGTACGTCCAAGACTGCGACGACTACGCGAGCTTGGTGCACTGCAGCAACTTGAAGGCCGCCTACGTGTTCGTGATCCTGAGTGTGGTGCCGCTTCTCGGCTCCGTCCTGCTAACGTTCGTGACAGCGGAGGACTCGAGGCTCGCAGCAATGGAAGAGTGTCGAGACCGAGCGGGCAGCTACAGAATGGTAGCAACGCCTATGAGTTCGACCCTGGCACCGGTCGACAACCGAGGCATCGTCACCGCTTAAAGAGCGTTGTGTTAGCAGTGTACCATGTTTGAAGTTTTGAGGAGAAACAAGGTAAAAGAGTTCCAGTGGCATTTCGGCTTCTTTTACTTGAGCTATTGAGCTGCTCGGCGACGCATGGCCGTGGGGGACCGCATCGCTGTGGCTGTGCAATTGCGGCGGACGTCGAGATGGCCGCTGCTCGAGCGTCGCTTGCGCATGCCGTCGTAGTATTTGTCGCGGCGGCGTCGAGTGTTCTGGACGTGCTCGTAGCGTTTGTCGGCAATGTAGATGACGACGAAGCACGCGACGAACGTGAGGACGATGGACGCGAAGAAGAGGCCGAGGCCGCACACGGGGCCGATGCACGCGTCGCCCGTGCCCCTCCTGCCTTTGTTGGCACTGGAGACGGCCGGAGCTGCGGCGAATACTTGGGACAGCTCGTCCTGGACGGTGCGTTGGCGCTGGACCGGGATCGGGGAGATGATAGTGGGGCTTGACGGGGTTACGACGCCATGTCGGAGTGAATTGGCGTTCGTCGTGGCTGGGAACTGGAGAACCAGTAGAAGCATCGCCAGGACCAGAGGCACCGCCACGATGGAGGAAGATGGCTTCACCCGCATGTTCTGGTCGAGATTTGAGGCAGCTGCGAGAGTTGGGACTGGAGCACAAGAAGCGAGAATGGGTTCCGTTCGGATCAACCACATCGAGATATCGTCGCATCATCCCATTGGTGTTGGGGCTCTAAATGCACCTTCGACTAGCAGGTGAAACCAACGATCGCGTTTATCTTCGAGCTCATGGTTTTCACGGTAACGATCGACTCATTGACGCGAAGCCTAATTTCGACCTGGAACTTGAAAGTGACAGTACTCCACCGAGCATTTTCATACACCATGCAAGAGACAACAATATTATTATCATCGCGTGTGATGAGGCGATTTATTTGCATTCCTTGAACCGGCAGTCGAGGAGTTAGCAACTGCTTTTGATATCCGTGTCAGAGGGCGAAAAGTTGTTTCTGCCAGAGTTATCGGGACCTTAAAACCTTCGGGACGACGTCTGGTAAATGAATTCAAGTGCGTTCTGCTGGCACTCTTGGACTTGGAGGCGCATTATCTAATTGCTTGCTCGTCGGCATACAACAATTGACTAAGAAACACAAACGAGCCTTTGCGCACTAGAGTTGATAACCCTGTCGGTGGGGTTCCGACAGGGTTAGCACCTAGATTTATCACTAGAGGAGCAGCAACAACTGGAGCTACTGTAGTGGAAAACACACCCCGCTTGCTTTGCCCATCCTCTTCGGCGTATACTGTACTTAGTACCATTCTTTGGCAGATGCCACACAACAAGTACTATTCGACATGCTACGGGGTCAGATTGAAGCGATGCTGACAAATTTGTCAGTGTTTGTGGCGTTATAAGTGCTCTCGTTGTTTTGTCTTGACGCACGTAGCTCTTAAGCGGAAGTTTATGCTGATTGTACTCGAGACGCAAGCTGCGTATGAATCTAGCTAACTCTTATAGTTCACGCTGCAGCACTTCACCTTCCGCCTTTGCATGGATGCGCTAGCCCGTAACCAAGGCGCGAACTCAGACGCGGGGCAACTTGAGCTGCCCAGAATGATTTTAACACTGTTCGAGTCAAAACGTACAAATAAACGCTGTGACCTTCGTTTGTCTTTCGGGTTCATCGTAGCAAACCTCGCGAAAGACTGAAAGCATTCCAGAATTATTGCGAGAAAATATAGGCTCATGTTACCGCAGTTTACCCCGCCCTCTACTGGGGGAAGTGCTTCCGCTACGAGACCCTGACTTGGGCTAGAAAGCCAGCTGCGGTTTTAGCTTCGTTCGTTCTGAGTGGAATGGGCACGTTGCTGTGAGCAGAACGTACCAGATAATATGTTTGATATGTTTTACCGACCGTGTGGCAAAACAAAATTTACCTTCTGTTTTGTGTGGATTCATTAGATTCTACTCTTTTATTTGCAACAGTGTGAATTCCTCCACCTTTGTCATGATCAGTACTAACACAACGCGAACATGCTCCAAAGAGGGAACCCATTGTGTTACAACAATCTGAGCCTCCGAGGGATGCATTCCATTGAACGATTGAAGGCTATCCAGCCTTTTTGCAAGAAATCTTCCGTTTGCTCGACCTCAGCCTGATCTTACATTCGCGATTCCAGCTTGTCCTTACTTTGGTCTGGGTTGGTGTTGTACTTGCCCCACGTTAACAATCCGTAGAGAAAGGATCCAGTTGATCTCTAGCGAGGCGAGGTAACGCGCGTTTGGGGGAAGCTACTTAGAGGTGGACACACATCCGCAACAGATCGAAGCCAAAGTTTGCGTGTCCGTGCTGTTCAATCGAAAACTTAACGGCTAATGAGTCAATGCACCCACGCGAACTGAAAGGTGAAATCTACGCCGTAGTGCTGCAGGGTGAACTGCAAAATGAACACGATCCAGACGAACAATCGGCTCTGCAGTTGAACGACGTGCGTTTCGAGCACGAACGCTAGCTGGAAGAGAGCTGACAAGTTGAACTTCCGCTTGAGCGCCACGTGCAACGCCACGAACGAAAGCACTTCCAGCCCTACGTACACCACCAAACTCGTCAGCATTCCTTCAAGTTGGCCCGGTACCATATCTCGCGTGTGTGGGTAATATTTGTGAGTTGGCAGTTGGCACAAGATGCTCGAGTAAACACCGAAGAGTACGGGGATGGTACACTCGACGTACTCGACAAGCGCGTGGTACTCGCAGTGGAAAAGCAACTCGAGTGTGCTCCCCACTAATGTGACTCGCTGTTCCTCTATTGAAAGCCCTTGAACCGTTGGTTGCTTCCGACTCAAAGCGCACGGCTCAAACGGGCCGATGAGCGCTGGACGTTGCTTCGAATCGGATTGGAAGAGAGCTCTGCTAGGGCCACAACCCCCAGTAGCAGTCCTGGAGGGCTTTCGCGATGCTTTCCGCCCCGCACGAGTCATAAATTTGATCTGGTGGCCACGAAGAGAGTCTAACACTCGCTCGGCTTCAGCTCCGAGACCGAGCTGGAGAGGAGAGCGGATCCGAATCGTCTTGCCTTTCTTCGTCTGGAAGGTTCGAAGGAGTCGCGAAGCAGTCACGGCTGCCGGGATAAGCTTGCCTGGCCCCGAGTTCTTGCTTTCAGAGTACAACGCCGTTGATCGCTGTTGTTGGTCCTGGATCGCTCGCGTACGTCCCAAAAGTGAATAAAAAGACAAGGCGCCGCTCAAAACGTCACACGAGATGATCACAATGGTAGCTAACGTCGATTTCGTCGACTGCATACACGTCGACACGTACAGGGCATTGAATACTTCAATCGAAAACACGGCAACCAACGGGACGTAGTCTTCCACGTGGGACGACGCCCAAGCCACAACGTTCTTCATGAGGAGCTTGGTGAGAGGAAGTAGCAGCACGAGCCCCGCTCGATTGTTGGGGCTCGTTCTGAGGTACAAACTGCTGAAAGCTGGGTAAATCACAGCAATTGTCGCTTCAGTCGCTAAAACGTACAGCTGCGCTTTAAGCTCGCGGCTCAGACCAGAGTTTTCCCTAAACGTTTTGATACCGATCGTGAGAACGAGGACAGTCAAGAAGAAAGCGAAACATGGTCCAATCCCGACCACAATTCCGAATGGAACAGGGAAAACCCAAAGCATGGCGATCCCCAGTACCGTCGCCACGTAAACGACCATCGAGAAAATCGCAACCCGAAGACACTGCACCGCCGAAAGGCGGATGCGATCCATCATGTCCACAACTTGATACGTGCTTCCGATGATGATAATCACTCCACTGACGAAGAACCGAAGCCAAAACATGTAGTTGGCTCTCCATCCCAGTTCGGGATCACAGAGGGGGATACATTCTATGAGCACCATCGCCAGCAACGAGGGTACCGGAGTGAGCACGCATACGGCTATTGCACGAGTGACGGAGGTCTTATCGCAGTAAAGCTGGAACGCCTGCAGCCTCTCAATCGAGTACATTCCTCGATGACTGACCTGCAGCTTGTTGTACCCTGCAACAATCCTTCGCCCTAGACTAACGACTTGCCTCGTCCACAGAACTGATCGTACATGTTTCTGCTTTCCAGCCTCGCTGGAGTTTCCAGTGTTCGGTGTTGGAGCTACTTGCATAAGGCCCATCGTTGTTGGCAGTCAGCCTAAGGCCTAAGCCGAGTTATTCGCATCTACATGAAGCAAGCCGAAATTAGCCATCCAACTTGAAAGGATTGTTATTACAGCAAACTATCACCTCGAATCCCATTCCACAATGAACAATCTGCAACTTGCTGTAGGTCGTAGTGGGCTTTCGGGCGAATCGTCTCGATCTCTGCTACCTAAGCCTCCACTTATTTGGGTGGGTGTCATTGGCAAACCAACTCCATTTTTTTGGTTTGATGTTGTTTTCTGCGTAGGGACTATCGTCGTCGTCAGCATCATGGATCGAGTAGTAGCCATCTTTTTTCCGTGTCCACCACGGTGCTGTTTCTCGCCAGTGTTTGGATTTTTCCCGTCCCGTTTGGACTTGTTTTTAGAACGGACCCAGACTCCTCTGCTTACGTTTCGTTGCGATGTCAAGGTCATAGGCCGAGATTTGAAATTTGTGTTTGAGCACCATATCTGTACGCGGACAAGTTTGTGAGCGTGTCGTGAAGCTGACACAAAATCATCGACTCGCACCAGCTGCAAGTATTATACATCCATCTGTGTAGTCCAAGCCACGATACGTGTACCCACCAAAGCCGACATGGCTACATGTAGCCATAACCCTCACTCACCCCTCCCAACTGCAACAGCTCGTATTAGTGGCAGCAGTCAATATACTTTGAGCTACGATCTGTACCCTTAGCGACACCGTCGTCGGTTACCGCCAAAGAAGAAAAGTGTGGCGATCTTCTCGCACTCTGCAACTTGCTACGTGAGACTTTTCCGCCGCAATGAACCCCGACGTATTGGACTTCATCCTTGCCAACGACCCGCTGGGCTGCCTGCACCCCTCCACCAGCATAAACAACACGAATATAATGTCCCAAGCCATGACTTCGTCCTTCTCCATGGACGTGTCCGCCTACTCCAGCGACCTGTACGAGTACCCGGCAGCCAATCGGCCGGCCAGCGGGCTGTGCAACGCCTTCGTCCTGTGCTGGGAGAACGTCCTGGTGCCGACCAAGTGGATGCGTCAACAGCTCGGGCTCAGGCCGTCCGTGCAAGCTCTTCACGCTGCCAAGCAGCGGGTGCTGCGCTCTCCGAACCTGCAGGCGGCGCTCGCCACCGTCGAGCAACATCTCATCCAGCTACTCACGTCCGTGTCGAGCTACGGCCCGCTCTTCATTGTCAGCGAGGAGAGCGTGCACTTCGTTGAAGCCATGTGCAAGACCTTGTTCCCGAGACTGGCCTTCTGTCTAGCGAGCTCGACCACAATGACCAGTGTGCAGGTCCTCGGAGCCCCCAGCAGGTTCCAGTCCGCAGCGGAGAAGGCGGCGTGGAGAGTGAATCTGCTGCAGAGTGTGTGTCGTGATCGGCTCTTCGGTGGAGCGCCGCAGAGGCTCTTTGACCCACGAGCAGGCAAGTTCGGACTCGTGGTCGTAAGTCCGCACCAATCGGACATCGCAGCGTGCGGCGACGTCTACCAGGCTGCTCCGTACGCTGTAGCCAAGAGTGTACACGTGCAGAACGCTCGGAACCTTCCGCTCGAAGAGTTCACGTTGCATTTACAGACGCTGGCAGAGTACGTCCCGCAGGCGGCGCCGTGTGACACGAGCTTCGCCATTCAGCTGTAGTGCGAGTTTTGCTCCCTACCCTATGTGGAAAAAGGTACTTGCACAAAGCTTGTTGAAAAGTGGCATAACTAACCAGGAAAAGGTCCGACTTCATTCTTTTAGACGTGTTCTCAGCTCACCTGCGAGGGTGTCGGTCGTCTCTGCTGCGTTTGTTGCCAGTCTTGATGCGCCAGCTCCATCTACGCAGACAACAGGCACAGGCGTTAGTTCGTTCGCCGGGTGCTTTGCCATTTTTCTCCTTCGCCGCACACGGATGCGCACCTGCTTGAAGTGGCTTGCGGCATCGACGAGGGCTGCATCTGTAGCTTGTCGGGCTCGTGACAACGCGAGGCTGCGTCGTTCTCGGAATCTGTTGCTTGTGCCTGCCTTGATCGACTCGCCACTCTCTGCCAACTGCTCTCGCGTTCGGGAGGTTAACGCTGTCAGCTGCAGCTTCCACTTGGACATGCGGTCGCTGCGCTGCTTCTCGTAGTCTGTGAGATTAAAGGCCGCATTGTTCTCTGCCTCGAACATTTCCTGCTTTTCTAGAAGATCCTGCTCGTGCTGAGGTAGCTCCACTTCCACCTGCAGCGCCCGGTACTGATCCATCGGCGAGTGCAGAGCAGACAGAGGCAACACGGCTGCGTGGCTCTCCGAGACTGAGGTAGCGCTCTCAACCGACGACGACGCGGACAATGGCGCGATTTCTGTTGAAGAAGTTGAGGACGGACGTCGGAACTGGTCAACTTGGACGAGGTTCGGCAATCGCTCGAAGAAGAGACGTGCGTACGCTGGCATATGCCGCGTGAACGGGTTCCCAGCTAGCCGCAAGACGCGAAGAGAGTTCGGGAACTCGCTCACATCGAAGTCTTCGATGTAGTTCATCGACAGATCCAAAAACTTGAGCTGCAGTCACACCAACGCGTCAGTTAAAAGCACTCGCACCGCCATCTAAACGACCAGCATCAGGACGTACATTGTGCAGGTGCTTGAGGTTCTTGACTTCCCGGATCCGGTTGCCAGCTAGCGCAACGAACGTGAGCTGATCGTGGTCTTCGAGTCCTTCCATGGTCTCGATCAAATTGTACTGGAGATAGAGCTCCTCCACGTGCGTGAACGCGTCCAAGTTTTCGATCTTGGCGATGTCCAGCCAGTCCAGCCGCAGGATCTTCTTGCGCAGCATGGCCTCAATCTCTTTGTCCTCGTCCTCCGGCGCTCGCACGCGTCGCGTGGGCTTTTTGGACTGCGCGAGGCTTTCTCGGATGAGGCGCATGCTCAGCTGAGCGGGGCGCTCGTTCTCCGCGGGCGTGTTCAAGGCCAAGCCCACCATCTCCTCGTCCAGCGCGGCCATCTCGGCGTCCGGGTCGGCCTGCTCCAGCTCCGTCTCGTCGCACTCGGCGGTGCTGCTCGCCAGCTGCGAGGTGCGCGATCCCTTGAGCCCGAGACTCGCCAGCCAGCGCTTGTCCCGGGACGCCATGGCTCGCTCAATGGCTCGCTGGTCCTCGACGCGGCGGACGTTCAATGTCGCGAATAGCTCCATGGCCGCCCAGCTCTGTTGGCAGACTCAGGAGACCCACGCACCCGGCTATGCAGGAAGAATGGCCGCGGACTTTCGCCGGCTTCTCGGCGATCCCATCCGTTACATGCGACGAGGTGGGCAGTAACGGCCAAGTTGAAGTGCTCGGCCAATCAGATCGCGCGAAACGGGGCCCTTTGCAGCTGCAGTCGATGGCATTTTCGCCATCAAATCCGCCCCTGCTCCATCGATGCCCGCTCTAATTCTGGCGCCTTCTATCTTTGAAGGCGCTTTGTCCTGCCCCCCTTGGGCGATGCTCTATACCTGTGCTGCAACCGAAGTCATCGGGCACAGATGGCGCTCTTCTTCGACTGCTGGAAGAGCCGAGGCGCCACGCTCGAGCGACTGCAGCAGCTTCTCGAGTGCGTGGCAGCTGGACGTGTGCTCTGTGGCTGGAGCGCTGACCATGTTCTGACGATTTCCCCTCTCTCTCTGCAGTGACGCCGAAGACCAAGCGGAGACCGAGCGCAAGGCCGCGACCCACGTCCAGCGGCTCTTCCGAGGACAGCGCGTCCGCGCGGCTGTCACTGCCCAGACGTGAGTGTTCATCGACTCTTTTTCGTCATAGTTGTGTGCCACTCACCATGTGAATGTGGACTTGACCTTGAACAGAGATGCCGAGCTCATGATCTCGCGCGTGTATCGCGGACACCTCGCAAGACGACGGTGCAAACGATTGCGTGCCGACACAGAGCGAGCTCATCGACGCGCTGTCTTGGACTTCTACGCAGTCGTCATCCAAAAGCTTGCGCGTGGTGTCCAAAGCCGCACGCTTCGGCTCGACTTCCGAAAACGCAAAGCTTACATTGGCGAGCTTGCTGCAAAGGGGGACCACATGCGTCGAATGCTAGACGAGAACCTGCGCAAGCAGCAGCAGCAGGAACAGTTAGACAGTGCACAGGCAGCAAGAGAAGAACTCGTCAAGGTCACGCAGGATCTCCATCACTTGTTGAGCACTCGAGCCGTCGCCGGCATCTACAACTCACCCATGCAGCCAGCGACCGCCACGAGCTTCGGCGTGCCCGTCGAGACCCACATCCGGGAAAACGCTCGCCGTGTCGTGACCTCCCGGCTCGCTGCTACTCGGCTGCCGTCCAGATTGACGCCGTACCCGCCTTCTAACAAAAGCACACTGCAAGCCACGGCTCCCTATGACGCCGTACAGCAGGAGTCACGCAAGCAAACCAAGTACCACAAGTTACGCCGCATCGGCTCGTCCGACTTCGCCGCCGTTTACAACTCCGAGCAAGACGTCGCGCGGAAGCGTAACGCGCCGGGCGTCAACGCTGGCATCGAATACCTCGACGACTGGCGGAATCCCTACAAGAAGCGAGGCGTGCCCCGCAGCAAGCGCGACTTGCTGCCTCAGCTGTCGACACTAGGACAATGCCCTGAGACTCCGTTCTACTTGACGTACGGCGGCAATAAGAGCAAAGTGCTAGCGAACGACCGCTTCGACGTGTAAAGTAACTGGACAATGAAACATATCCGATAAAAGCAAACAACAAAAAGCGTACACCTCGTACTATGTTGCACATGGGGCGGAGAGCGCTGGAGCAGCTTGCACATGTTCATTTTCTTATTCGTCGCTGACCTTCTTGAGCTCGTTCATGTTGGTACCGGCCAGGCGTTCACCTGACAGAGCACAAAATGGGGGGGGGGGGGGGGGGGGGGGGGGGGGGGGGGGGGGGGGGGGGGGGTGGGGGGGGGGGTGGGGGGGGGGGGGGGGGGGGGGGGGGGGGGGGGGGGGGGGGGGGGGGGGGGGGGGGGGGGGGGGGGGGGGGGGGGGTGGGGGGGGGGGGGGGGGGGGGGGGGGGGGG
>JAGDFM010000097.1:0-73264 GCA_019155715.1 Phytophthora pseudosyringae | reverse complement strand
GTTAGTGTTGTCCCGGCCCCGTGTTCACCTGACATCTCACAAAAAAACCCCCCCCCCCCCAAAAAAAAACAATAACGTTGTCAATATTCCGTTCAAGAGCTGCAAATTGAATTGCCGTCGACGCACCGAAGAATTTGAGGCTGGAGATGACGGTCTCCTCGGCGCCGTTGTTCTCCTCCACGAAGACTGTGACGTTCTTGACACGCTGGAACTTGACGAAGCGCAGCTCCACGTCGTTCTCGGGCAGCAGGTCCTCGTCCGTGAGCTCGATGGTCTGCGTGGGCTCCACGTCCGTGGCGTCCGAGAAGCCCAAGTTGGGGCGGTTCACGAACAGCTTGACGACGCGCGGGGCCTCCTCGCCCTGCGGCGCCTGGATGTTGAGCGAGAAGACCTTGACCGTGTCCTGGAACTCGATGTACAGCATCAGTTGCTCTGCATCACGTAAATACGTATAATAAATCCGTACGTTAGGACGAAAATAGGTTACGGAGACAGAAGATACGTGTTTATGGTTTTTTTTGGGGGGGGGAGGGAAGGCGACTCACCGTCGGCGTCCGACTTGAGCACGAGCGTCTCGTCGCCCATGAAGACGTTGCGGAAGGGCTTGCTCGGGTCCTCGTTCAGGCAGTAGCAGTCCTTGGTGCTGATAGCCTCCTTCAGGTCTCCGTAGGGCCGGCTCTTGGCGGCGGCGGCGGTCGAGCTCATGATTGTTGATCTCGTGGAGAGCGATTGCTAAATGAAGTATGGATCTTTCCCGTTTTTTAATAGAGCATACGTCTTTCGTCGAACTAGCGTTTTGTTGCATACACATAAAATATACTGTTTTCGACAATTTACGACTTTTGCCGAGCTAGCCCTTTTTGAAAATTTAGATTTAGATGCAACCTAGCATTTTAGAATCAGATATGGGGCAATGCAAACGTAATGGGCAGCGTTCTCGTCGCACACAGATTGGCGAGAGTTCGTGCAGCTGGCACCAGAGCCAAGTGCGAGACACCACATTCTCGCTGCTATTGCAAGGAAGTCCTGCCGATATTGTTGTTGAATATAGGTCTACATATCGTTGAATAACTTGTGAAAACCAAGTACACCGAAATGGGAAAAAAGTTGCCAGAAAGCTTCTGGAACAACGACTACGTTTACAGCTACTCGTACTGATGTGTGTACGTTGTACATGGAGAAGAATATGTACGAAGCTGAATACCAAAAAGGCACAATGTTCTGGAAGTGCACAAGCTGGAGTCGAGCTTTTGAAATTACTCGGTCATTCTACTTGTTTGAATATGAATTCAGGAGCGTCGCTGACACCACAAGGGCGTGCTCATGCTCTAAGACGCTTGAGAGAACACGACTCCGCCCGGCAATACCCTACTTCAAAATCGCTTTGGCAGTCAAAGGGCGTTGGCTCCAAAGCGTCGGTTCAGCTTTACTTTGCTCAACCACATCTCGGTGTAGCCGTAGTACACGATGTACCTCGGATCGCTCATTAACGCCCCCGTCTCCAGCAGCTTTGTAATCCCCAAACGATCAGAGACGTCATTTGGCTTCATATTGAGCTTGTACCAGAATTTGTACTGCGCGGTTTGCAGGTTCTCGCTCACCACCTTCAAATCGGGAATCCTGCGGAGTGCCTGAAAAAAAGTAATAAGCTCTTTTTCCGGAGCTAACTTCAGCAGCCGCAAGTAAATTTCGCCGTCCGAGTACACCTTGTTAGTTCCCGCCATACCCCGGTACGCCATCGTGTATCTGAGCCAGTCAAGGAGTTCCGGGCTTTTGTCGAGTGTCGTTTCCGAGTTTCTGAGCTGTTTCAGATTCAGTAGCTTGAAAACGTTCTTGGGGGTTGTTTGCATCCGCAGCCACAGCCAAAACGTCGCCTTCTGTGTCATCGGACGAAAGTTCGATGCCAGTTCCGTGACCTTCGACAGCCCTGGTATTGTAAGTCGCTCTTCGTTGTGCGTGTCGGTGTCCGAATTTGCTGCGGCAGAAGTCCGTAAGAGCCGCTTGGTTGACGTGCCCGCGAGCGAACGAGGCACGGTCTGAAGTTCCCCGAAAGACACTTTCGAGGCCGCGTGTTGCTCCAAGGGAGTGGGCTGCGATAAACCATCGGTGAAAGCGAGGAGGGTGGATGCTAGCAACAGAGCGCAAGGTACGTGCATACTGTCTTCGACTAAGACCCGTGCGCGTGTGAGCGATTCTACGAGAATTGCGAAGTAACCGCTTCCGGTCGACCGATGTTCGGGGGCCAAGAGAGCGTGCGTCACAGGGATCTGATCTCTTCGATTGGACCGGCTTATTAAATAGAGGCTCTAAGCCGGTAGAATCGAAGAGCAAACAAGTCGAACACAGCCTAAGCGTAAACGTAAATTTGCGGATGCTCCAACTCTGCATAAGGTATGATCCTAGGATCGACATTCCTCCCTATGAAACTATTATGTATAATGAGAGTGACTATTACCATAATCTAGATCACTTAAAGTTTGTATGTAAATTAAGAGTGAATGTAAGTCGTCCATCCGCAGAGAATATTGACACAATCTGGTGTTGTCAATCGTAACCGATGTCATGGCCCTCAAATCCTGAGAGTGGAGGCCCAGCTAAACCCCTCACCCCCCCCCCGCCCTGTCGGGCTTAACCCTATAGGGCCGAGCGAGATGAGGCCATGGTTAATCCTGGGTTTAAGTCCGCGTGCTCCGCACATGGACCTTAAACTACAGGCGTTGTTTCGGCTTTCCGAGCAAGCTGGGCTTCACCCCTTCCAAGAATATGATATAGAAAAGTATATTACACGTAGCCTACTGTATTACTGTGATGCTTTGATACATGTATGATGGCACTACATGTAGAACGCGATTGCTGTCGTTCCTGTTTCTGCTCTCTCAGCTGGTTCTATTTATTAATAGTAGGGCAGAGAAGGACTGTGAAGTGCTTCACGGTGAAGCCTTCACCATCGATACTGTACCGTTAATAGTCTGATAGCCGGTTCAAGGGAAATCTCCCCCATTATTGATGATCGAACAGCAACAATCATGCCGCAATCAAAAGCACTTGGCATGTCTTTCCACGCGCTCGTAGCGCCGCGGCGATATATTATATTATAATAGGTATTAATAAATAGTATGCAAAGCCCTGGTAACTTTGATACAAGCATTTACGATTAAAAAGCGAGAGCACTGATGAGTCAGCCTATTATCAACCTCTCGTGTAGAGAAGGCGAACTCTGAATATTTCTGCGCAACTTGTCTGTGCTGGGAGGCTTAATGGTTTGCGCTAAGCAAACCATATCGACATTTCCAATTCGGTCCCATGTGAAATGTGGTGCACTCAAAAGTTGTAAGTGCACTGATACTCTGTAATGATTTTCACTTGGATCTACTTTGGATTTACCCTGTGGGCAAGACAGACATGTTACTGCTCGTGAGTTCACATGTCAAACTCTTTGCATCGCTTGCAGCTGACAACAGCACGTTCTGGTACGGGTACTACCACCCGGAGATTGAGCAGTTACGAAGACGCTGATAAATACAACAGTGGCAATGCTACGGGCGTGGCCGAGTGGGCAAACTTACCGGGACTATCAGATATAGTATCAAAGTTCTCCCCATACCGCGGATAATATGAAGATCCCCCGAGCAAATGCATTTTCGCTACCAATGAACAACAGAATGACTCTACAATAATTAGCAGACGCCAGTACGAATGTAATTGATGTCGAAGGAAAGCATGCAGTGCAGGAAGATGTAGCCCACAACATTGCTTATAGAGTGGTGACCAGCTGGGATGTCTCTTGCTAACATGTAAGTCTGGGTCGGTCGAGATTGAAACTAGAGATACAACTACCGGGTTGCAATAGTTGGACATAACACCATTTGGTCAGAATTCAGCTATACATGTGGTTTTGGGCAAAATGTATTTGTTTTTTCCATTGCAATCGTTTTGGACTCGAATATGTCTTCGTCACTAGCGAGAACTTACTGAAAATCGGCGACTTCGAGTACTCGGTCTTCGTGGGGTCAGACAACTAGCAGCAACCGCTATCGAAGTTACCCCCGCGGCCACCGAGGACGTACGTCGCTCCAGAGGTCGAAGGTTCCAAGCGTGGATTGCTGAGTTATCCGCATTCTGTTCAGGATAAAACCCAACATCTTCACGACGTGGATCCAATACGGTACTGAATACCGGCATCTTCAGCGATGCCCTATCTTACAGTAATTTATTCTTGATTTATTCTTGAACGCCAAAGTCACAGACGTTTGCTTGACGGTCGTACCCGGGCAAGGATATACTTGTGGGCAATGTCAATGGGTCATCTAGCTCTAAAGGTTGACTTGTTTTTGTGTTTCTGCTTTAAAAAGGGCAAGCTTGCCATTGACTCCTATCTGTTGAGGATGATGAGCTTCCACATAGGACTTTGGGCGTCTGGAAAGGGATGCTTGAGCATACACTTATAGTGCTTAGCCCGTCTTCTGCTTCTTCGAGATCTGCTCCTCCTGCTCGTTCGGAGCGCGACCAAAGACCTCGTTCAACTGTTGGGATACTCGGATGAACGTCGTGCGCTGCAGAAGCGAGAAGAGATGTGAACACAACAAGCGTTAGTCAAATTGTATAAGATCGATGTCTACCGACATCACTCAGTACGTGTGTTTTTCGAACCTTGCTGATTTGCTTGAGCTTGCTGGCTCCGACGTAGGTGCATGTGGAGCGCACACCGCCGAGGATTTCCTTGCACGTAGCAGCAACCGGGCCACGGTACGACACAGTCACGCTCTTACCTTCAGAAGCGCGGTACTCGGCCACTCCGCCGTTGTGCTTCTTCATGGCCTCAGACGAGCTCATGCCGTAGAACTTCTTGAACAGCTTGCCGTTTATCTCGATCTTGTCACCACCGCTCTCGTCATGACCAGCGAGCATGCCGCCAAGCATGACAAAGTCAGCTCCCGCTCCGAAAGCCTTAGCCACATCACCCGGGCACGTGCAGCCTCCGTCAGAGATCACGTGTCCATTGAGACCGTGAGCAGCATCAGCACATTCCAGTACTGCTGACAGCTGCGGGTAGCCTACGCCCGTCTGCTTGCGGGTGGTGCACACGGAGCCCGGGCCGATGCCGACCTTGATGATGTCGGCACCGGACAGCAGGAGCTCCTCCACCATCTCCCCCGTCACCACGTTGCCGGCGATGATCGTGTGCTCCGGGAAGGCGGAGCGCACGTTGCGTACGGCCTGCACGAAGAACTCCGAGTAGCCGTTGGCCACGTCCAGACAGATGAATCGGATGTCCGGGTGGCTCTTGAGGATGGCCGTGATCTTGTCGATATCTGCGGCGCTGGAGCCGGCGCTCACGGCGATGGTAGGCAGCACGTCCGGGTGCTTGGCCGCGAAGGCCGCCCACTCCTGGGGCGTGTAGTGCTTGTGCACGCACGTGACGAACTGGAACTTGGCCAGCTCCACGGCCATCTCGAAGGTGCCGACAGTGTCCATGTTGGCGGCGATCACGGGCTGCCGCCAGAGTATACAAAGGTCAAGTCAGATGGGTGAATGCAAGAGTGATGGTAAACGATCATTTTGCCTACCACGCCGGACCACGTGCGCTTCGAGTTGCGGAAGTGGAACTCGCGCTGCACGTCCACCTGCGAGCGGCTCTTGAGCGTCGAGCGCTTAGGGCGGATGAGCACGTCCTTGAAGTCCAGGCGGACCTCGGTCTCGATGCGCGGCATCTTTCCTGGCTCTGGGACTGGATGCGCTGGCTTGGTCTTCTTCCGCTTGCGTCCGAAGCAGCAAAATGCCGAGTGAGCAAGGTAAAAGGCGGCTGACGTGGCGGTGCAACATCGCATTCAGATGAAGTAGCGTTTTGAAACCTGTGAGGACGAATATACTCGAGAATCTGGTGGATGAATACAGCGTGAGATGTGGGTTTTAGTAAGAGATCCTGGAAGAACCTTGCAAATCGGATGGTGAGAGAGGGCTTCCATCTACCGTTACTTCGTTGCCGCTTCAACATATAAAGTAAGTTACTTAATGGCAATGTCGCAGGCGGCAATGAGGAAAGCGGATGTGGCTTTGAAGACGCTGTATTGGTGTCGTATTGATGCTTTTTTCGTTCTTTACCTGAAGAAAACCGCAACAGTCGACGTGACAGCCAGCGCTCATTAACGATCGGCCCTGGTTTGAACGCTGATGGCGCCATGAGCCCCAATTGATACTTCACTCAAATCAAGTTTCAGCTTGGGATATCCACGTAACTCCATTTTGCGAGAGCACGATTGAACCCGTCTCCAAACTTGCGTGACTTCCCACCGCACTGGCGAGAGCAGCGGAGGATGATAAAAAAAATCACATTCCAGCGCTTCGACTCATAACAAACCTGTATAGTCAAGGACTGAGCTGCACCTGAACAACGCTACTCTAAACAACGGCATCGCCATGAATTAGTTTCATAAAATTTCAGACTAATCTCCGATTCATGCGAGAAATTGAGCGCGCAAGTCCGTCTACTTGTGCTAGTGCTGTAGTAAATCCAGCCTGGAAATACGACAGCATCGAGCTAACATTCGTAATTATTTTTAATCCGCACACGATACGGTTGCTTCTTCCATACTTTAAAAAAAGAAAACACAAGATGACTCGCAGTGCATATTGTCTTGCCACTGGCAAGATACCACGAATGCAACAAGGTCCAAATTTTTCAGCGAGAACGCACAGTTGTGCTTGGAGTAACGATATTAAGGCTACTTTTACAAGGCCGACTAAGAGCAAAGATCCAACGATGGCGGAGTGGGAATTTCTCCGCCCGTGGGGGCTTTCTTTCCGCGCTCCACTATCCTCCATGCATGCGTTCGTCTGACCGCGATGTCGTCGTGACGGCGCGGTTCACTTGCTCATTAACCAACGAGAACAAGCCTCTGACTCCGTGGCAGAAGATGAAGCTCCTCAAACTACTGGAAGTGACGTTCCCAGCCACCGAACGAGAGCAGCAGCAAGTTCGCGAAGCCATGGAACTCTTCAACATGTTGGCGGCAGTTAACAACGAAATCTTCAAAACCCTTCTCGCCACGTACATGGAAAGAGGGAGCTTCGCAGACATTCAAGAAGTGGTGTTCCCCGAGTGGTTGTGCAAGTTGGAGGGGAAGTTGTCCCCCAGCAAACCTTGTGGCGACTAAAACTTCCGTCACGTGGGGGGAACTTTTCGGGATTCCACAAGATCCGTGGGAATACTCGGAGGAATTTCAAGAGGCCATGAGGAAGCTGCAGGCAATGGGATTGGAGGGCGACAGATGGATGAATGAGTCGGTTGCGTGGGAACTGAAGACGTCCTTCTCGTTTGATGGGATTGAAATGATGGGAAAGCAAGTTTTAAGTTGTTTGGCAAGTAAGGAAAAAGAACGGTCGGCCACAGCTACAACGGAAAAGTTCTCTCGTCATATGGGAAAACTTCTCAGTTTCCAAGTCCCGCCACCTGCTCAGCTTTGTGCAGTGAGAGATACTGCCAGCCTCCTCGAGGCTTGGAGACAGGAACCTCTGAGCGTACCAGAAGCAGAAGTCATCCAGTATCAAGTGCGACTCTGCTCGCCGTATTTCGACCTAGAACCTCGGGTTCTACGTCGAAATACGGCGAGCAGAGTGTCAGTCTAAGCATGCGTGAAGTCGTGGCTGCCCTTGGGCGAACAGATCTGACGTCGTTGACAGTTTATTTAAACCGTGCTGGACGAATCACCGGACCATCAATGCTGAGTTTCGGGTTTTTGATGACCGGGTTAATTTGTGGGCGCTCTCGTTGTGCACCTGTGGGGGACAATATTGATTTTTCATTTCCGGAGAGTGACAATGACCGTAGTCTCGAGTTGCTATTCGTTCGCGCTCCTAAAGCAAAATTTGCTGGAATCTGCAGTGCGGTGGCGGAATCCCGTCTTCTTGACAAGCTTTCAATCGGCAGGTGGATTAATCTGAACGATCAGAGAATCGAACTTGCCCGCCCAGCATACTGGGGTTGGCTGGCGTTTGGCTTGTGGAGTAATGCCTCGAGTCACTCTATTCGCACACTGAAGATTACGGGTATGGACCTAGGGCACCGTTTGAGGCGGCATTACAGTGTGGCTACCCCGAGCCCGTGCCCAGCTCGTCGAATCCCCCGCAGTACGGATACGTCAATATTCAGCAGGGCACAGGGGTCCACACTCATGGTCTGAGGAGTGCTGATAATACTGCCTTCCTACTGAAGCACGAGTGCCGCTGCCGAGCACTATATGACCCCTTGGTAATGAAGAACGAGGCGGACGTTATCATTCCAGGTCATGGAATTTGCAGAGCGCGGCTCGAGGAACAAGGAAACCGGTTTGTTCGTGACTCTCCGGAAGAATCGAGCTCTGAGATTGACACATCAGCTGACGGCGCGAGCGGCATCCTGTCTCTAAAGCTGAATTTCTTTGATCTCCACAGCGACACGACCGTGATGAATTTCCTTGGAATCGTTGGTGCAAATCTCAAAGCTCTATCTATTGGCATGATAGTTCGCCGCCAATTCCACGTTGATTTAAATGCGCTAGCGACTGCTTGCCCAAACTTGGAGGAATTTACGCTTGAGCGTATTAGCTTATCATTATTTGACAACCACGAGACGCTTCGCAACTGGGGTGTCCAGAAAATTCTCTTGAGGGACACGGGTAAGGCGTCTGATCTTCAAAGCTGTTTAGTCTACTTGAATGACCGCGCAATGCGCATGTCACGAGAGCTGGTCTATGTGGGTATTTCATTGTCCCGGACCCCTCCACCAATGCCAAGCGGTGCAGTGGACGCGCTGAATGCGCGTGATGGCGAGTTTTTACCGATGGCGAAAGAGAAGGTTCCTGCTGGTTCGAAAGCGGCTCTGATCAGTGTGGTAACGAAGGCAAGTGGCCTGAAACGTACTACTAGCTACTCGAAGCCCATTCATCGTCTGAACGAGACTGTCATGGCTTTGATTTTCGGGTTTGCCGCGACACCTGAGCAACGAACTGTCCGAATCATCCAGCTATAGAAACAAACAAACAGTTTGTCTGTGGCGAAGCTGACCCCAGTTGTGGATCTCTTAGCGAGCAGCGACCATGCGTGAACATGTAGTACAACGTTTTTGTTTAGCTTTGTGTTGGAGCTATTGTTGTGAACTAGTAGTACACCGCGTGCATTGACCTTGGATTAGTCCATCATCAAAATATAGCGCTCCCAGTTAAACCACAAGTAGCACGAGCAAAGTTGTGGATGCTGGAAGCTCGAGGGCAATGCTCTTTACAGGGGTGTCGAGATAAGTAAATTGTGGTGATTCAGCTGGGAGGGAGACACGAGAAAAATTACCAACACTTGGGAACGGCTATCACCAAACCGCTCTGTCATCCAGAGAGACAAAATACAGTACTCGTCCTCCTACGCTGTATCTGAACATGATAAGTAGAGTATTCATGAAGTTGCTGTAGCACACATCTGACGTGGCTGACTGAGACTTTTATGTCTCTGGTTCACAAATTGTACACCAAACCATGGTGAAATTTCTCTTCTGGATTCGATTCTACTCGTTGTTCACCCTCTCGGCATGCCGACTGGAGGGAACCAGGGACTTTCAATCGTGAAGCGCGAAAAGGGTAAACGTCTCGAAGTACTGTTGGGAAGCACTTCGCTTTCACAGACGACATTGCCTTCAAACACCCATTCTTTATGGTTTTGACCGGGAGTTTTGCTTTGGTTCTAGATACAACCCCCCCCCCATCATGTGCGTTGCTTCTTCCTGAAGACTCTAAACTTCAGGTATCCATTCGATTGTGGTAAATAAATCTTCAACTCGAGGAACGTAAAGGCGACGCCAGGTCTTCCCATTCTTATGCCCTCACTGGTGATGATGTTGTGACGAAAAACTGAACGCCACCTGAGGAAAATTCAACAATGTCGGTACTTATGGTCTATTATCTTCAAAATACATGTAGTTTCGTCTCTCGAGGCGAATTTCTACCGCTAACACCGAACGCCTCGAAGCTATCTCCACTATCTTCCAACGGTGTAAAACCATTGCAAGCCGACTGCCCATCCGGATAGTCGCACGGCCTCGCTGACCTCGATCGGACCTGGACCCCTCCGCTCTCAGGACATGAACTGCATGGTCTTCTCGTACACGAGGAACGTCACTGCACTAACGGGGAAGGCTCTGAGCATCGTGGCACTGAAGCCCTTGAAGAAGAACCCGGGTCCTTCCTGCTGCATCCTGGTCCTCGCTACCTGCGTCACGGTCATCTGCTTGCCTTCCAGACTCTGGCTCTGTACACAGCTCTTGACCACGTCCTGCGGCATGCTCACGACCCACGACAGCATACCTGCAATGCCCCCTGCCATCATGAGCTTCAGGTCCGTCTCGTTCTCGCTCTGTCCGTCCGTGAGCCAGCGTTTCGTGGCCTCATAGCCGCAGAAGTAGGCGCCGAAAGCGGGTACGTCCCTCAGCAGACACACCTGCCATCCCTTGAACAGCGTCTGGGTGCCGTATCTCCGGAGAATGGTGCGTCCCGCCACGAGCGAGCTGTGTTCCTTGCCCATGGCCCCCGTCTGCAGCTGGATCTTGACGTGCTCCGACGGCGCCGCGAACACGACCTGGACCAGTCCGGCGCTGGACCCGGCCATGAAGTGCTGCGCGCTGGACAGCGGCGCGTCGTCCCTCGACTGGAGACGACGCACCACTTGGCCCTGCACCCCGAAGACGGCGGCATTGATGGGCGCGTTGCTCAGGATGGGGGACAGCAGGCCCCGGTACAGTCCGGCGGCACCCTCGGAGCTGGTGACGCGGCGGAGAGTGCGCACGACGCCGGCGCCCGCCTCGCGACTGGTCTGCAGCTGCACCTTGACAGTGTCCAGCGGGTGGCCGGCCACGATGCCCGCCACGCCGCCGATGGTGCCGGCGTTCAGGTCCTTGGCGATGTCCAGCCACTCCATCGTCGGGCTGGCGAGGGATTCCGCGAATGTGGCGGCTTGAAGAGCTACGAAAGCCTTGGCATAGAGGCTCTTTGAAGACGCGCTGCAGATCCTTTGGCCATTGGCTGGACTAAAAGCCCGGTTTTAGTGCAAAAAGGACGTTATGTTGCTGAGAGACTTTTGACATCTGATGGTTACGGTGCTGAGAGACTCGAGGCAACTTCAACGCGTTGAGCTGATCGTTGTTGCTGCTGGAGGGGGCCAGTCTCACGCCACAGGGCAAGCTTGGATGGGACGCACGACGTTGCGGTGCTTCGTGCAGCGAGGCTTGCTGTACCCATCGCCTGCGTTGTTTGGGCATATCGAGGCGATATTATCATGATACCTCCATGGTCAAGCACACGACCGGTAGTTAACAGCTAACGTTAAGTCAGCTTCCTCCCCGAAGAGGTATTCTTCGAGCAGTTTATCCCTCCATACGGGATAAACTGTTCGAAGACGAGGAGCACGTGGCCTGGGCCTACCGCAGCCAAGCGCTCGTTATGTTGCGGAAAAAGTTGCTCGGTGTTGCCGGATAAGAGCAACTTTCCAACTTCAATTTGGCGTGCTCTGCCCGATAGACCCTCCCGCGCACAAATTCCTTCATACACGGCTGCCTGCTTTCTCAAGTGTATTATCCGCGTGCAATAATCCCTCTACCTGTGCTGCGCGGCAGCTCCTGGGCTTTTCATTTCCAACTCGGCGCTCGACCCAGCAAGCGACTTCTCCGTTACTTCGAAGCAAGCAGTTACCCGTCCAGCAACAATGGTCTCAGCCTCGTCGGAACGCGCCGTCTCGGTCAAGTCCCCCGAGCAGTCGGTGCAGGAGTTGAGCCCAGAGTTCGTGGAAGGATGCGTCAAGGCTGTCGACCTTAAGGATGAGATGGAGCAGGAGCAGCCCAAGCTCGAGATGTCCGAGTTCAAGCGCAGAGAGTTGAGTGGCGAACTGCAGCCCGAGCCGTTCCTCGTCCCGAATCCGAACCGCTTCGTGCTCTTCCCCATCCAGGAACACGACGTGTGGCAGATGTACAAGAAGGCCGAGGCTTCCTTCTGGACGGCCGAGGAGCTCGACCTGGTGCACGACCTCAACGACTGGGAGAAGCTCACGGACAACGAGCGCCATTTCATCAAGCACGTGCTCGCCTTCTTCGCTGCCAGTGACGGCATCGTCAATGAGAATCTGGCCATGAACTTCAGCAACGAAGTGCAAGTGCCCGAGGCTCGCTGCTTCTACGGTTTCCAGATCGCCATCGAGAACATCCACTCGGAGGTCTACTCGCTGCTCATTGACACGTACATCAAGGACACCGTGGAGAAGAACCACCTCCTATGTGCAATCGAAACGATCCCGTGCGTCCAGAAGAAAGCCAACTGGGCACTCAAGTGGTGCGACCCGCGCGTGTCGTCCTACCCGGAGCGTCTGCTGGCGTTCGCCTCGGTGGAGGGCATCTTCTTCTCGGGCTCCTTCTGCTCGGTCTTCTGGCTCAAGAAGCGCGGCCTCATGCCTGGGCTCAGCTTCTCGAACGAGATGATCAGTCGCGACGAGGGCATGCACACGGATTTCGCCTGCCTAATGTACTCCAAGCTGGTGAACAAGCTGCCGGAGAGCCGGGTCCACGAGATTGTGCGCGACGCTGTGAAGATTGAGCACGAGTTCGTCTGCGACTCGCTCCCGGTGGAGCTGATCGGCATGAACTCGACGCTCATGTGCCAGTACATCGAGTTCGTGGCTGACCGTCTGCTGTACTCGCTGGGCGTGTCCAAGATCTACAACGTCAAGAACCCGTTCGACTGGATGGACATGATCTCGCTCCAGGGAAAGACCAACTTCTTCGAGAAGCGTGTGGGCGAGTACTCCAAGGCTGGCGTGGGTGTTTCCGCTGAGGAGAAGGTGTTCACTCTGGAAGCCGACTTCTAAAGTCCGTCAGAAAAGCGAGTCGTCGTTTTTTTTACGGCGTCCGCAGCGCTTCTCTGGAAGTAAAGGCATAAGGTCGCACCGGACCAGCAGATACTGATTAAAAAACTATCTAATATATATACGTGTCGTCCATCTACGGCTCATGTTCATTATTTGATCGGAGAATGACCAACAACAGCGTGGAATGACACTGGAATGCCATTTTGTACCATGTACTGCCATTGTGCCATAGCTGCAAATTAGGATAGAACGCTAAAAAAATATTCACGTCTTGAGTTTGCTCAATTTTTATGATAACACTGTACTTGAATATACATGTACAGCGGGTGTGTGTATAGGTAATAGTGAAACAGTGAAGCTTGCGATGTTAATGCAAGCAGATGGAGGTCCGGAGGCCTAACTACGCTGGTTTTGTGATATGCCAACTCTTTGTTTGTCTTGCTCAAATGGAAAACAACGAACGTTCACTCTATGTTTTAGAGAGCTGTATCGCTCGGGGATTGCGTTGGAGATTCCGAGGCGTGGCCTATTGGCCTCGAACATATTTTTATTCAGCACCCCCTTGCAACGACTTGGAGCAGGAGAAGGCACTGGAACTTTTTTCGAGTTGGATAACAAACTGAATCAATTGATTCGTAACTGGAAGCGCGGGACCAGAGTTATAAATTACAAAATATGTAGTATTTTTCATGTTAAAGTAGCCATACGTAAACTCCTCTCAACGTGAAGTAACGATAACAAATCATTTCTTCTTTGGCGTTGTCAAATGTCCAAATTCTGGGGTTTCTTGCAGCCGTGGGTCGACGCACTCGCAGGCGTGCTGGTGCTCCATGAGTACGACCCGCATCCCCACGGGGAGAGCTGCCTGTACGCGTTCTTGAGCTGCTGGCCGTATGGTAACAATAACCAGCTCAAGCTCGCCAAGCGCTGCACGTTCTACGTTGAGTTCCCGGCAGATGCCGCCTCTCGACAAGACCGGGGGCGACTGCAGCGCGTACGAGAGGCGATGGAGCTTTTCGACAGGTTGGCGGCAGTGGATAACGCTTCGTTCCGGGCTTTTCTGTCCACATACATCGAGCACAAGATCAAAAACCCTTCTGGCCGCTTTACTGGGGTCTTTGGTGAGTCTACGCCGGACATTGTGTGGCCCATGTGGGACTGCAGTCTGAGCGGACAACTGCCAGCCAGTGATTCTGTGGCAAACAAGGCAAATATATCGTGGTGGGAGCTGTTCGGGTGTCCTGAGGACCCGTGGACGTACTCCGAAGAGTTTCGAGACGTGATGACGACGATGGAGGCGATGGGACCTGGCGACTGCGGGCAGTGGCATAATTTCTTTGTGTCCAACAAGTGGCAGACTGGAATTGAGGCGTTACAGGTGTGGGGAGAGCAGAGGATGGCGGTCCGGAAGAGTCGAAGGATGGCAAACCCCTTTTCGAGACAACTTCACAAGCTCTTCGAGTTTACGGTTCCCGCTGTCTTCCAGCTGCTGTCTGTTCGGGACAGTACTGCGTTGATTAATATATGGAGGGAGATCCCCGGTGGTGCTACGACCCCGGCAGCAGTTGACAATGCCAATCTATTTCTTGCGAGGTATTCGGCCCCAGGGGTTCCGCAAGTTGCAGCAGCGCTGGCCCAAACCAACATGACATCATTTCGTATTACACTCGAAGATGACCGGGATGACGAGCACTCGGAGCTTGCCCAAGAAAATGCTGGCTTTTTATTTGGTGTTCTGGCCTCTGGACACTCAACATGCCGATTGAATGGTGTAGACCTCCACTTCCCTGATTGGGAGCGCCACCTGACTTTCAAAAATTTGAATGTGGAATATAGTCGAAGCTACGACGTCAGATTTACTGCCATGTTCTCAGCAATGGCTGAGGGATCCTCCATTGAAAAGCTGACAGTCACACACGATGACGGCAGCTACCCCGATGCGATTTACTGGAGATGGTTAGCATACGCATTTTGGAGCAGAGCCTCAAACGCCTCCATTCCGTCCTTGGACATTCACCCCAACAATCTCACTGAAGACCACGTGGCCGCCGTTGAGGCTGTGATGAAGACGGGTTACCCTCAGCCAAAAGGCAGTACGAGACCTTACTTATCCAAAGATTTGTACGGATATGTTGACGCGCCAGAAGGAACTCAAGTGAGACTGCAGAGGCAATGTACTATACATAATAGTACGACCCTCATTCTTGCTCGTGCCGTACGTTGTCGTGCTTACTACGACGCTTCGAACATGGATAACGAGGCAGAGATTGTTATTCCGGGATACGGAATTTGCTTCGTTAGTTTGGCTAATGGTGTGCTTGAGTTCGTGAGTGACAACACTACGGGTCATAGCGAGGGATCTATAATCCACACTGCTACCAATGACCAAGGGGTGCAGTCGTTGAGCTTAATTATGTCGGAGGTTGAACACAATGGACTGGTGGAGCGGTTATTTGACCAAATTGGAGGGAGACTTCGCAGTCTATCGCTCGATTTGACGGGCTTCTTTGGCGGCGCAGTCACTTTAAATTTGAGTGACATAGCAGCAGCTTGCCCCTCTTTGACTGAACTTTCCGTGGCGGATTGCAACTTGTACGTTTCAGACAATTGCGACGCATTGCGAAACTGGGGTCTCAAGCAGCTGATCATTTCTGGAAGCGATCCAGTGAACGAGTTGCTGACAATCCTAGGTGATCAGTCTTATCGAATGGCACGCGAACTACTCGAGCTAAAGTTTTCCCTGCCGCATGATTTGACAAGAAGAGCTAGGTTTACCCCTGAATATTTGACTGCGCTTATGGCGCACAACGGTGAGTTGGTCCTTAAAGCAAAGCTTCCTCTCAGTTCGAGAGCTGCATTCGTCAGCGTCGTGAGCAGCACCAACGTCGCGGGGACTTCAATTCAGTGTTTAGACTCGAGCGTTTTGAGTCTGGTGTTTTCATTTGCGGCAACCACAGCCCAGCGTTATGTCCAAGTACTACGTAATAGTCGCTAGTAGGTGAAAGAGATAACGTTAACCACCTCAAGGAGTGTTATAGTTATATGCGTTCTCACAGCACGATTTTCACACGAAGCTTCCTTTCGAAATATCGCCATGAAAATCGCTATTTACTCCCGAATGCTCGCATCAGAGTTAATCTTGCACTCTCCGATGTTCAGGCGGCACTGCGAGCAAAACTGTCAGCCTAATGATGCCTGGAACGGACTGATAAATCATCAGCGATGATTAGCCCGCCAGCCCACTCGAACGAGCAGACGCCCCCACCATCTCGCGTCTTCCAGCACTAACGCCACCAATTTCTCCTTAGCTTCACGAAAAACTTCCTGAGACTTCCCACGGATCATCCGTTGGAACACACGTGACCCCAACTTTTGATCAGTTGGGTCCTATGTTGGAGACTTGCGAGTCAACAATCATGTCCACATTAGAGAAATGACGTCGAAACTCAGGTGGCAGGATGGAAAATTCCGATAGCAACTCCATAAACGCCGACTTGTCGACTGCTGTCGAACAGCCCCATGGCCTCTCCGAATAAGGCCGACGCTTGAACGTGTCCCCGACTGCGTCTTCGTCCGACTTCTGCAGTGTCACCACGTCCAGCGACTTCATGGACAAACTTTCGCTCTCTTTCCTCCAAGACGACATCCAACACCGAGATCCAAATATCGTCAACGGGTGATGTGTACTTCACGTAAATTTGCTGACTGCATGTCAAGCCTTGAAGTGGCTAAGTTGCTTGGCTCCTTTAAGCAACGTATACGCAACGTGTCAGCAACATCAACGCATCATGTACGCCACACCACTGATAGTCAGCACGCACCAAGTCAGTACTGTAACTCTTCGGCGTTTTGCCGACCATGTCGTGGCTGGACGTCGCCAAGGACCTGAACGCCGGCACCATCGGCGGCGTAGCGGGCATCGTTGCCGGTCACCCATTGGACACCATCAAGGTGCAGCTGCAGACCAGCAGAGAGACGGGCGTCGGCGTGTTGCGCACTCTCCGTCGTGTCGTCAGCTCCGAGGGCGCCGCCGGCCTCTACCGCGGCTTGCTGTCCCCCATTCTCTCCAATGCGCCCATCAACGCCGCGATCTTTGGAGTCCAGGGACAAGTTGTGCGCGTGATGCGGACGGAGGAGAACGCCCCGTTGTCCAATGCCCAGCACTTCGTGGCGGGGAGCGCTGCTGGATTGGTCCAAGTGGTGTTTGCGGCGCCGTCGGAGCACGTCAAGATCCAGCTGCAGACGGGGGCAATGGGGAGGCAACACAGCTCACTGAAAGCTGTACGGACGATATATAGGAGACACGGGATGAAGACGTTGTTCAGGGGCTGGGAGATCTGCTTGCTGAGAGACGTGCCGTCGTTCGGAGCCTACTTCTGCTGGTACGAGGCGACCAAGCGAGCGTTGACGAATGCACAGAGTGAGAACGAGACGGACTGGAAACTCATGGCGGCGGGTGGCATTGCCGGCATGGTGTCGTGGGCTATGTGCATGCCGCTGGATGTGGTCAAGAGCTGTGTGCAGGGGCAGAGTTTGGAGGGCACTCAAATGTCTATGGTGGAGATTGCGAAAACGAGGATGAGCCAGGAAGGACCGGGATTTTTCTTTAAGGGGTTTGGAACGACCATGCTAAGAGCCTTCCCGGTCAGTGCCGTGACATTCCTCGTATACGAGAAGACGATGAAATTGACGTCCTGAGCACAATTTAAGTACAGTTTTTGACTCGAGCAGATTTTGTCGATTTTGAACATGTCGTATAGAAGCCGGTCATAAGCTGGCTAGACTGGGCAGTTCGTGCCCTGAGTTGTAACTCTAGATCAACTGCGAGTACGTGCACTTTGTAGATAAATGGACCGAGCAATGAATTTACTGACTTGAAATGAACAGTTTCGCCATCAATCGGTGTATGAGCCAACGAACGTACTCACAATTTTGACGAACACGAGATCTCCGTCTATATACTGAAGTACTTCGTAGTAGTAGTAGTAGTTGATAGCAATAACGAAATAAAGAGAGCAGTGGGGTTGGATACTGGCAAACTGGCCGAGTTCAGATCTTTGAATTCTTGTGGGTTTAGTGGATTTTGATCAAGTATCAGCTGGGGCGCCGTCAACTTTAACGACATAGCCCAGTACTCTGCATCTTTATTTGTTGATATCGGGTTAGCAACATGCTTTCCATGGACCATTTTCGAATGAGTGTTCATTTATGGAATAGCCCGCGCGCTGACTACTCCGAAGTATTATTGTAGCAGGCACCAAGCGCTCGTGGATAAAGAAGTTGAGCTTTTCAGAAAGGGAAATATCCCGAATTCTGATTCTCCTACGAGACGTATTACCCACGCAGCAGTAGCTGCAATGTTTACTCCGTCAGCGCGTGAGAGAACAGCAATAGCTCCGCCTACTCGTTTTCTTCAGCGTTCTGCCTAATGCGAACGGAACGGCGTTCAGGTATTGCCGCAAACCCGAATCAAGCCAAGCAAAGTGGAATCCAATTGATGAACTGCCCTCGACTTGCTGTTAGGCCCCTTCACCTGGTCACCGCTCTCGACGGCGCTAATCATTGCAGCTTTCGATGTGACAGGGAACTTGGCCTTGGTCAAAGGAAGACACTTCCCGTTGTGCGCTTTGAGTGCAGCGAGATACTTGGGCGTAACTGTCGATTCACTTGAAAGGTTAAGTTCCAGTTCCACCAGCTCCCGCGACATGCGGACATCAGCGTCATTCAGAGTCTCCAACAGGCCAATGACCTCTATGACGTCGTCGAAGACCAATTTCTTGATTCCCCACACGTCCACGCCCTCATCCATCATATCGATGAACGAGATATCAAATCCTTTCAGGTAAAGTTCTTCAAGTTGGGGGCAGCAGTCGGCCAGGCAATAGAACAATACACGTGGACGCTTATCATTCCAACGCGCCTCCATGGTCAGAGTACGAGCGCCAGGTCCTATCACTTCGAACAAAGACGCTAACACTTCATCGTCCTCACTGTCATCGAAATGCAGCTCCAGTGCATAAATACGATCCGAAGATGGCAACCTGGTATTCCATTCTGGTTTCTCAGAAGCTTGGAACACATTAACACCATCACCAATCTCCACCTCGCAGACGCCATATCCAGGAACAACAACATGAGCTTTACTATCCACAGCAGGATCATAACGCGCCTGGCATCGGTGGCCACCAGCCAATGCCAGATTAGAATGGACCTTGCTTACAATCAAAGACGGAAAGAGTGTACTTCCAGCCGCAAGATCAACAACTCCATACCGCTCAGAACTTGCCTTATCTTTACGATCACTTTCTTCAAACACTCGCGGAGGGTAGTTCCACTTTATAGCTTCACGCGCAGCATGCACTGCCCAATCTGTCAGATTGATATTCTAGATTTTCACCGTGGTGACGGAGGCTTTTGCTGCCTTGCTCCAAATGGCAAACGCAAGCCACCCCCAGCGCACTTGGTTCATCTCGTCCGTGTTGTCCCACAAAGTGCTGATTTGAAACGCCACCTTCTCGAGCACCGTTGCCTCTGCGATCGCCGAGCAGATTGCGCTAATTCGTGCAGTCGACTTGGCAAGGCAGACCACCAGCTCATCAATCTTTGCTGTGGACATCGATAGTTTATCTGCTTTATCAGGCTTCGCGTCATTACTGAGCTGTCGCCCTCCAACCAGCGTGTTAAACAGAAGATCACGATTTCTTATCGCAGCGCTTCCACCGGCATTATCATCCAATTCTAGGTGGAAAGACGACATGTTCGCGCGAGCAAACGCGCTGACGAGTAGTAGGAAGCACGAGTCAGCAAAGTTAATCTTTCGTATCTCAGTAGATCCGACACAAATCATGTCGTCTCGGGGATGACTCCACAAATCGATCACGTTCGCTTCTTCACTTATAGCACAAAGTTGAACAACAGGAGGAATCCCAACTTCAAACAGTTTGCCCAGTCTACTCGAAATCTTCAGCTTGTTGCTGTCCTCCATCTCATACCCCCCCAGTAATCTCTCCAGCATCATGCTCCGTCGTCCACCACAGCGAAGTCCCCGGTTTACCTCCTCCTCTGCGATTTCCAGTGCGTTCGCCCAGAATTCCCGCAGTTTGACGTCTCATCGTCTCCAACGTCTTCATAGCCGCACGGGACTCCTTTGAATACGCCCAAAAGTTGTCCCCAAGTCACTTGCGGCTGCGTGACAACTGCGTCATGTTTTGACAATTTCTCAATGACCCAAGAACCGAAGGCGGTTTAAGCCAAGCTGGCACAGAATTAGACGACGAGGAAGGTAGACTACTGAAGGATATTCAGAGGAAGCATTAGGAGTACCTGACGTAGGATTAGCCGACCGATTGCAACGCGCAAGGGAAGCTGTCGAGCTTTTCAACATGTTGGTGGCGCCTTCAACGAGAGCAGGCCAAGTCAAGCCAAGGGGAGAGGTGGGTGGACCTTTGACTGGAGTACGAAGAGATCATGCGGGCGCGCTGTGCGTCGTCGGGGGAAGACTTAAAGTCTGTGATGCGTTCGATACGCAACTCATTCGATGACAGCTTCCTCGAGACGCTGTGTGGACAAAATGGGACAAGCAGAAAGAAGACCTCACCGATGAGTTCATCTGGGACTGGATCATGACGACGGTGCAGAGCTTCAAGAACAACGTGCTCCCTGACTGTAACGGGCTAAGTGATGTACCCGTTACTAGCTTACACCTAGCGATGAGGAAGCGTCTCCAAGTATTAAGTCCGGGGAAAAATCAACTCTGTTTTAGCATTAGGACCTGGGCGGGTGCCCTGGCCTCATGTGAACCACTCAAATGCAGGTCAGGACGTGATTGGATGATAAGGGGTCTGGATCCCCCATTATCACCCAACCAGCGTGTGACACTTCAGCACCCGCTGGCCGGATGCACCTATGACTACTTATGTAATATCTAAACTACTTATGTAGCTAAGAGGGGGCCCATTTCATCACCCTCCTCTCAAAGTTGCGCTTACGTTGCGTAAGCGCAAACACATCACTTAAAAGAAAACCCAAAGAAGACCCGAAGCCTAACGGAGAGACGAAGCTCGCATGCTCGCTGCGCGCCATCTCTATACACGTAGCTGACATCAGGAGACGAGTGCTGCACCTTGTAGTGACCGATATCCTTGCACCTAGTATCGTAGAGTGTCGGTGGTAGACGGTGGTGGTGCGGCTTTGGAAATCGAGGGTGCGGTTGAGTTGCACCGGTATATTTGCAATCGTAGTGCCAGCGAAAGTCACAGACTGTATAGCTAACAGTTAATGAAAGCGCGCTGCGATCGGTGCGCACTCTTGAAGCTTGCAGGCCAGGTGCCTACCGGTAGGTTGCCTGCCGAAAATTCGTTCATACCGTTTCAGACACACGCACTTATGTCAGCATACTGATTTGAATTCAACAAATCCAGGCGGTTACCGCATACCGATACCGTCACAGATCCACTGCTTTGGCATTTAGAATGCGATTTCATACCGATTTGGTCATTTACTCAGCCAATAAAAGTGCGATTGTGAAGCAATACCGTGCAACATAGGTTATCGTCAACAGGCATTTGTGTGAGCAGCTCCGCGCTCAACAGCCTGGTGTTCAGTTCAAGTTCACGGCAGCTTACCAGCCCCCCAGACGCCCGCCTCGTAACCGGTTGCGGAATGGATACCGGTCCGAATTAACCTGCGTTAACAGCAATTGAACTGTTTCCTATATCAGAATAAAAGCCTTTTAGGCAGTCTGAAAGATCTGCCCGTCTTCCTCGAAGCTTTCACCTCGTCGTTTCCTTCGACTTGCATGTGGTGGGTGTACCATACTCGTTACAATGGTTCCTCTCTGAGGCCTTGTTTTGTCGATTTGGGTCTTCACGCCAAGCGGGTATGTATGTGGACTGCTGTGTTGCACTCTGGGGAGGGGAAAACATGAACACAGAGGATCCCAACTCCTCTGTGCGTTGGTGCTTGAACGGGAACGCGAGCGGCTCACCAGCACCAATGCGTCTTGGTGTGTGGGATCTTGAACACGTGGAGGGTCACCAGGCCCTCCTTGCTTTGGTGCTTGAGCTTAAAAAAAATAGCAGTTCGCTTAGGACAGGGGCGATGCGGTACATGTGCATGTAGCCGCTCTTCTCAGGTCATTCATTACCCAAATCCCATCAGAGCTGATTACTGTCACAATGAGCAGTAACGAGATATGTGTAGGATGGTAATCTGCCAAGTTGACGGCAAGTCAATTGATCTGCTGGAAGCAACGCACTTTTCATGTCCATTGCTGACTTGCATGTTCTCCTCCAGCCGCTTGATCGCCCTTTAACTTCAATTTTCTTAAGCCCGTAATTTGGTGGGGCCTGCAACGTCTGACCACACATCATGCACAAGCTTTTCCTATTGAGGACGCTTTTGTGGTACCGGTATACCGGTTTGAAACCGGTTGTATGATGGGCTCCTGGGCAGGGTTTGTAGTAGAATCGTTTTCCGTCACTGCTGGCCCGGGCCCGGGGCCCCCGGGGGATGTCACAGTTCGTAAGTATGAGCTGTGCCAATGCATAGCCTATGGCGTGGTGATCTTGTACTGTGAATATTTAATATTTATATCTAATATTATAATATAATATTTCTACATATAAAATGGCATAGGTTATAAAAAGCTTTTGTGTAAGCATTCGTAGCATCAAGTCAATGGAGCTAGCCATGGTAGAAGCTAACTAGTCGGAAGTGCGCGTGTTTCCGTTTGTGAGGGAGAGTTGCTGGTTGCACGCGGTTCTCTGTGCGTCGTAGGGGAGTGTGATAGGATCTGATGGACCCAGCTACGTGCGTCGCCAGAGAGCCATTGATGGTGAGAATGAGGCCTTTAGTAAAACGATGACGGCCTACAAGAACCTTCATTCGGCTCGACAGCACCACAGCGCAAGCAGTTCCGTCGTGCAGGCAGTGACTCCGTAGCTGCAGACTTATCTTCGAGGCCTTGTCGAGGCCCAACTCCTAGCAGAGTAGGCTAACAATATTTATGCGAAAACCAATCGCGATGCTTCTGCTGGTGAGCGGGATTAATGCCGGCGGCGCAGCTCGATTACATCAACTCATCCCGGCAGCTTGTACGACAACAGCAACACACCCGCTGCCGTTGTTGTCGAATACTTCGCCTTTGCTTATGCGCTGGCAGATGATAGTGACACGACCCAAGCACCGAATCAAAGAAAGCCGTATCTACACCAGAAAATGCGTAGTTAGTCGAAGCGGACTCGTCGGACAGCGATGCAGCGAGCGTCAGCGGCTCCAGTCGTCGACGAATCAGCCTCGGTCGTTGATGCCCCCCTCGCATGGATACCAGAGCAAAAGTACGACTGAATCGGTATGCGAGATTTGTCGGTATCACATGTTTATCGATGCGGTGTAGGGACAGGTAGCGCCTACCGATCAGCAGTTAATATGCGATTACATACAGATTTGGTCATTTTCCCTTTATTGGCTAGGTTGACTTTTCTATAATAACAGAAGGAATTCGGTAATGACTTCTGTTCCAGTGCTGTGTAGTGATGTCGACGTTATGGTATTTGTTGTAAGTAACGCTCGAGTCAGGAGTTAAGTTAATAACGCGCGGTAATACATACAGAAGTTTCTTGAAAATGGGAGATCCCACAAACAGCTTTGATTGGATTCCCACAAATGGATTGCTGGTCGGAGGGAACATCCATGCTGGTCGGATGGAAGCGGTGCGTTGGTCGGAGGGAAGCTAGTAGCATTACGCTACAAGCGTACATGTATAGCAACTTGCTTTGCAGTCCCCTAGTAGAAAACTTATATCCATGGCGTCCTCTCGGGACTCACATCGTCCACGTGACGTCGATGCTATCAAGAAGTTATTCTACGAACCCTCGTAGCCATGCAACTGAATCTTGCCCTCGATACAGTGCGTACTGAACACCCTTATACAAATACACTTAGAACATCGTCGAGCAGTACTGCCTCATAGCGAGTGTGCGCAGCGCAGGTTCATGGTGATCGGCTGCAACACACGAGTGATATCGACACCACAACAAAAAGCACACTGTGAGCGCCAGGTTCGTTCAGAATCAGCAGATGACGAACGTGCTAGGTTGTCGACGACACAAAACCGCAAAAATCTGTACTCAAGCTGGCTAAAAGCGATGATCGCCACGAACTCCAGCGATGCCTGGGACACTGTAAAGTACAAGCTGGCACCGCGCTACTTGTATAACGTTTTACATGCGTCCATGAACAGGATCTGCGAGGCCTGGTCCAGCTGGAACAACACCAAAAACAGCACACCCAGGAACACCTAGACGTTCACTGGGTTTACGTTCGATGGCCATGATGGCACGACCCTCGAGGAACAGCATCGTGACCACCTTCTCCAGGTGTTATATGCGTTGTCACAGAGCGACTGGCGGATCTCCGGCATCGGGTTGATGTCGTGCTCACGTTTTCCAGTATCTCCGAGTCATACGAAGCCGCGGTGACACAACAAGGCAGCGGCGCCTTGTACTTGTGCTGCTGGTTCATTCCCAAGTTCAAATTGTAGTCGGTTACGTCGAGCTCGGGCCGGCACTTGATGTCTAGACTCTTGAAGTGACCTACTCTGCTCACACTGACCATGGTACATGACCTCACCCTCGTACAGGATGACCCCATCGTCAAACAGTTCAACACCTCCAGCGCTGGCTGCAGCAGCGTGATCACCACACTGCACCAGCTCCTTCACTCAGGCTGCATGCCGCGGTACTGTCGAGGCCCATGTCGACCTCGTCCATGAGCGTCGTACACTTTATGCCGAGACTGATCTCGCCATTCGTCACGGCCTTGTGGTCACCGCCAAACGCACAGCGCATCATCCCACTGTCCACGATCGAGTTCTCCAGACCGATCTATTGCATGTCATCGTGCCTTGTCCTTCTCGGCACCCCCCACCCGACAGGTATGCGCTTGTGGCATGAAGCGCCAGAAATATGTTTTTGCTTTTACAAAACTATGTGTACTACTATGACTAAACTACAAATAGAGCACCGCGTTATTGCTCGTTATCTCGACTAACTTAACTCAGATAGCGCTATCTCCGACTTACCGAGATAACAGTAACGTCGACACCACTAGTGCTGTGACCGGATAGTCGCTTTTCTCCGGCCACTATAATGATTACCACCACGTTCAGTAACGATATTTGAGTAATCTGCCAGAGAATGCATACCTTACTCGATTGACGAGAGCGACTATTACCACAATCAGGAATTTACTAAATTTGTATGTGCAGGAAGAATGTCCTTTGCTACTATACTCTTGAAAAGGCTAAAGCCCAACTTGCTCGGCAAGCCGAAACCACGCCTGTGACTTGATGAGATCAGCTCGTGGAGCACGCAGGCTTAAACTGAGACCAACCACGGTCTCACTTTGCTCAGCCCTATAGGCTCAGAGTCTAAGGCTTAGACCGGCAGGGGGGTATCTGAGCAACAGGTTTTCCTGTCGACTCGTCCATTTCAGGATTTGAGGGCAATGGCATCGGTTACAAATCCCTGTCGCAGACTGTGTCAATATGCTCTGTCCTCGCTTACTCTTCTATTCGCACGATTAACACATTGGAAGGACACAACTCCCTCCCTCATTTTGTAAAATCGACCAAGGAGAAGACATCGAAGCCCGAAAATATACACACATGCGTGCCTACTACGTCGTAGTGCTCGCCGTCACCCTCATCGCAAGATTTTCTGCTGCCTTACCAGGATCCAAGCTGACTTTTCCAATGCGCTCAGTGTTGGAACGCTCAGCTGGAAAGGGTGCCTCTCCCAACAGAGTTTTGAGAGGTCACAAAGGACCGAACGGTGACCACTACACCGAGAGAAGACTGCCCAGCATTACCGCAATTGATGACGTTTTCGACACCACGAAGATTAACTCGCTGCTGAAGGGTTGGGAAACCAGCAACACACCCGGTGACGAGGTCTTCACACTATTGAAAATGACCAACGCAGCCGATAACATTTTCGAACAACCACAGTGGAAAACATGGGCCAACTCTGTGGCCACGGTCAGCAAGAAGGACCCAGCGGAGGCTATTTCCGCTGATCTTACCGTTCACTACGGCGCCTACGGTTTAGCAAAGATGCTAGCTACAGCCGCGGAAAACCCGAACACTAAAGCGATTGCCGCGAAGGTGGAGTTGTCCTCCCCTCCTGGCAGACTGTTCAAGCGTCTCCATCTGAACGAGCCAGGGAACAATATTTTCGATAATCCGCTGTTGACCACTTGGACCAACTACCTGAAGATGTTCAACGACGCCAATCCCAACAAGCAAACGACTGTGCTCGAGACTATTACGAAGAACTTCGACGAAGACGGAATGGTGAAGATGTTGCTTTCAGCAAAAAATGCGGAGAGTTCCACAGCCTCGAAAGTCAAGAATGAACTCGTCCAGAGTTGGCTGGACTTTTCGACGCCACCTGCCAAGACCTTTAGTCTGCTGCAATTAGACAAGGCGGGTGATAATCTGCTGAGCAGCCCAATGCTCGTCACGTGGGTCCAGTACATGCAAGCCTTTAACAAGGTGCTACCACGGAAGCAGACCACGATGATCAAGACCTTCAGTCAGAGCTACGGCGATGGGAAATTGGCCACGATTCTTGAAGCTGGCAAAAAGGTCCCGCAGACAGAGACTCTCGCCAAGAATTTACAGAGTGCTCAATTCAAGCAGTGGATGGTTGACGGAAAGAATCCGGATGATATCTACAAAACCGTTCTGAAACTGCATTCGACCAGCAGCCCGAACGCTGACATTTGGCGTGCCTACTACAAGGCGTACGACGCAGAGTTCCCAGGTAAATTATTCTCCTTCAAACCGTGAGAAGAGGTTTATCGCAGTTACGTAGTTCCGTCTCGTTTTCGTGATTCGCGTATCACTTCACAAGTACATACATGTACTACATAGTAGTAGTTTCTTGTCCTTTGATGTTTAAGTACACCATATTCTGTTGATGGATTATGTTCCTGGAATCAAAGTTATTCTTGAATAGAAGTTGCTGGTGCATCGTGGTGGCTTCGAGAGCCAAAGCGTTTTCAGTTTATGTAGGGGCTGCTCTTGTCTCGGTCATGGCTGTCGCCAATTCGCCTCCCAGACGTACAGCGACCAAGAGCCCAAGCATGCTCAGGCTCGACAGCTAGCCTTGACCCTCCCGCCTTGCCCTGGGGCAGCGTCACCTCGACTTGATCCCGTGATACGTTTCTCACTCAAGTGAAAGTTCAACATCGTACCTAGTCTCAAATTTGTGTTTGCCTATAACAACCAACTTTTCCGTGGCCGCACGAATCGAACCAGAATATTTTCGGCGATGTTCGGACATTCAAGAACCATTTCAGTGTCATCGGCCACTGATTCGCAACATGCTTCAGGGCGGACACTGCCCTAATTCACGAGTTTATCCGCATCGGTTGTAAAGTTACACTATCAAAAGTATACCCTACCAAGATCATTTGTCTCGTAGTCATCACCAGACTGATAGGAAAGCCGTGAATACCTCATTTCTCACAATTGCAAGTACATTAAACAGCTCGAGTGCCTCGCGTTGCAGCTGAAATCGCTCCTTATTGTTTTACATAGTATAATCTGCCGTCTTGAATTCTACACACGAGTGTACCAGCCGACGGTTTACTGGGTGTCAGACAAAGAAGCACGGCTCGTTGAACGCACAGTCTGACTTCATTCTCGTTGTCTAACTGGAAAGTGATGTTGAGCGGGGTTCCCGCGGAGACATTATGTACTATCGATGGCGGAACCGAATACTAGCGTAGTCGAAAGAATATCATGGTATGCTATAACCAGCGGGTTGGCGTTCGTATGTCATTCTGGTCGTATATCATCACGTACTTAGTGCTGAATAGCCTAGTGGCTGTGCATTATGCGAACTGTGCGGTCCTTGGGCGTCGCAGCAAATGCGAAGGTCAAACCCATGATGGTCTCGTTTAGACGGTGGACGGGCTTGACGCCATTTGCGGCACTGTCCACGACGCTGATCATCGCGGTTTTGGATGCAAGAGGAAGCTTCTCCTGCATCACCGCAATATAGTCGCCACTGTGAGAGATTAGTGCATCAACATACGTAGCGCCAATCTGGTTTGATCGTGGGATGATGATCTCTAGTTCCTCGAGCTCGCGTGACATTCGGCAATCCAGGTCACTCAAGCATTGTGACAGTCCCACCACCTCGTCGGAGCTCTGAATGACGAGCTTCTTAAGTCCCCAGCTCTGAAGCTCTTTGCCGTTAGACACAGCAACATCGAAACCCGTGAGATAGAGCTCTTCAAGGTGAGGGCAGGCTGCTGCCACTTCATCCAGCAGTATACTTCGGCGTCTGCCCGTCCAAAACAGCCCCATCCTTAGCGAACGCAGGTTGGTACCGATCAGTGACAGCAAGCTGGGAATGAGGGTCGGATTCTCAACTTCGAAGAATTCCATTGTCAGGGTTTGCAAACTGCATGATCCGTTGACATTCTGACCAGGAACGTAAGTATTCACACCGTCCTCGAGTTGTAGCGTGCACACTCCATAACCAGGGACCACAACTTCTGCTTGGTCTCCGCTTTCCGCGGGATCATAACGAGCCCGGCATCGACAATAACGTGAAACAACAATACTGCTGCTGTCACTGTCTTCCACTCCACAAGGACGTATCTTGGTTCCTTCTTGGATATCAATAAACCCGTAACCCGAGGACTCAGCAGGATTCTGCTCGAGCGTTAACGGAGGGTAGCAGTTCGTCAGAGACGTAGCAACCGAGGCTACTGTAGCAGTCGATAGATGGATATTGGTAAGTTTGGCTACTTCAATGGACGTTTTCGATGCACTGCTCCACAAAGCGTACGCTAGCCAACCCCATCGCACTTGATTCAGCCACCAAATGCGATCTCCCAGCGTCCCCAAATTGAGAGTCAAGGTGTGAATTGACGACGACTCGACAAGTGCTGAGCAAATTCCTGCCGGACCTGCGGCAGAATCACGAGCAAATGTCACTCCCAAGTTGTTGATCAGCCCGAGGCGTTGGAGCGATGGAACGCAGAGCTCTTCTGTTGATCCCTCGCTTAGGGAACGACCACACACTAAGGTACTTAAAAAGTATCCAGCACTTGCAGAAGCTTCTCCACTTGCCATAGGATCCACAACTTCGTCAAGATTGAGACGAAGTGTTGACAGATTCATGCGAGATAGTGCTGCCGTCAGGTACATTCCACCAGGCGCAGCAAATCTAGGTTGCATCGTCTCGACCGCCAGCGGTGTTGTGTTCACATGCAATTGCTCCCACATCTTGACCATTGCCGCCGCATCCGATACAGTACAGAGTTGGACGACTGGCGGCACTTCAGTCTTTAAAATGGCGTCGATCTCGCGCAGAAATGTATCTGTCGTCGACAATAGAGTTCTGCTTCTCTGGGTACCTTTCGTCGGGATCGCCACATGCTCGGCCGTCCACTCGATGACGTTGCTGGGGTGACCCCACTCCGCCACCGCCTGTCTCCCTACGAAGGCACACAACACCCCCATCAGCTCCCGCCGCATCCCCTCCAGCTTCTCCATCGCAGCTCGAAACTCCGCGGAATACTGCACCGGGTCCTCGGGGCACCCGAGCAGCTCCCCCCACGTCGTATCACCGTCCTTGGCCACCACATCCTCGGAACTCAACGTCCCTACCAAGTAACACTCCCACACCGGGTGCACGAAGAGAAAGTCTGGCGTGAAGAGGTCGTCGAAGGTGTCGGCCACCACCACAAACTCTGCCAGCAAATGCAGGAACGCTGGTCTGCTCACGACCGCCAACAGGTTGAAGAGCTCCAGCGCTTCCCGGATTCGGCGCAATCTTTCGCGGTCGCCTCGAAGCGCCGCATCTGCTGGGAACGGCACCGGGATCCAGCACCGTCCGGCCAGCAGCTCGTATCCCTTGGGCAGCGCTGGCCAGCAGCGGATCGACGCGTGCACCGGAAGCTGCGAGGCTCGGAACTCGCGCGAGTCCTCAACGCGGAGACGGTCGTGCAGGCTCTTGCACGCGCGGATGGCCCCCTGCCACGGCTGCAGGAACGCGAACTTGGCGTCCATTGCGGCGGCGGCGGAACGACGTGGGAGGCCGAGAGGGCTGCGCTAAAGTCGCTTCTAGGGGCGCGCACATCGTTAATGCGCGTCGGGTCCGACGTGCCCGAAACCGTGGAGGTTGCTGGAAGGGTATGCTAGCAACTTGAAGTTCGCTCGCGCAACGTTACAGCAACGTAAGTGATGTTTGCATTTCGGTGGGCAATTGTATTCTTAGTGGAGTTGCTCAGTTACATTTCAAGAGGCAAACGTTACCATTTCGTCCGAAGTTGAAATAACCGTTTTTCGTGTTCCTTTGTAAAACCTAGCGAAAAAGCGAAGCAGTTTGGCCAGTTACGTTTTTCAGCTTCGTTCAGGAGCAGTGTTCACCAACCAAGGTTTCCAATGGCGCGTTTCGCCAACGGAGAAACGAGCAAATTCGTGCGTTTCAAACGTGTTCGCGACTCTTAGCTCGATCCCAAACGAACCATTTAAACCTCGAGAACCTAGTTCTTTGGATTTGGAACCTCGGTTCGGTTGATCTTCGTTCCAGCTGAGGGCAAACCGACCAGGTTGACTTCGCAGACTGCGAATCGCTGTATACATGTACAAAGCTCGATAATTTCTCAAGCTTTACCCGCTTAAAAATACGACAGGACATTCGTCATCGTCCAGCCTTTTTAGTTAATACCGAGCACGCATTTCGCAGCCTACTCGACAACGTGTCGATGGGCATTGTCAGCTTGTAAATTGCGCCATGTCGTTTGAGAACTACGAGAAGAGCCAACGGCCAGAGACCAAGGAGAGTATCCAGCATCGGAAATGGCCACGTTCTTGTTCTCTCATGTCGTCCACGGAGCTGGACATTTGAATTTACAATAGGTAATTTGTACGAATAAGCGCCACTTCGAGTTCAGTTAGAGAAACTCACTGATACCACCACCAGTCGGTCGTAGGTAACCTGTTTGTACTGGGATATCACAGCCGATGAAATCTCCGAGCGTCGAAATCTACACTTAGACTGGTCATTTCTCTTCTGATCGATGCATTTGCGTAACTCGACGATGTGTTGATACATCCTTGGGTATGAACGGTGAACAGAAAGCAAGCCCAGTAAGATTGAGTCAGCCAGCAATCTGCTCGCCAACTCTAGCTTCGTTCGGGGCAACTCGTACCACGTAGAAGTATCGTGATAGCTCAACTTTCGATTGAAGATGAAGCTCCGAACGTTTGGATACGCAACAGCACAGTATCGGATCGCTACTGCTCTAGCTCCGACTTTTGGAAATGCCACAGCACCTGCTGAGATCACGGGTCACAATTCTCGGAATCTCATCAATCTGCGGCAAAGACAGTGTAGTCTCTCCTACAGCCATGGATGTGGACAACCTATTGGCCCTGAGGTCTATCGATGGCTCTGTCCGCATCCAAAAGACGTTTCGGAGATACGACATAGGGATAATGTGGGTTGGGATATAATAAAAAGGTGTAGAGAGTTCAGCAATTCATTTGGTTTGCCTAATCCACCAAAACTACTAGAAAAAAAAGTTAACGACACACTTCACTGAAGTTTTCAACTTTGAGCCCCTGCTACAATGTGTGGAGCTGTATTATATTATCACGCACGCATCTATGCGGACATCGAGTATTCAGGGATTCAAGCTAATCCACTCAGTGCTTTTGTTGTCTCCAAAAGCACAGATGCAGGACGAAAACTCCGCAACCGTGTAGAAAATGGTAACTTTCTCTGGGCTACGAATAAAAGATGGAGTTCTCCCCGCCTTGTTGCCGCGTAGATCGATGACCACGTACTGTTTGGCTGCAAGCGCAGCGTATCTTCCACCTGGTGCAAATTGAGCCGTATGGCCATTTCTCTTGCTATCATTAACAAGCACTTCAATCCCCCAGTCAAGCGTTCCACCAAGATAGAAAACAATAGTATCTGCAGCACTCCCAGCGTCAGCAGACGACAAAGGAGGAAATACCTCCGACAGCTCGGGCAAATCGAACAGGAACACCTTGTGAAGCGATGAAGACCTTCCAAAAGCTGATATTGGATCGTTGCTTTATTGGGAAAATCCAGTTTGGAATGCACTGATTCCCTCAGTTTAGATGTCGACATGTTACTGATCACCTTCCTGATGAGATCATGAATCGATGTAGGATCTTCGTACCCGCGATTCGGAAACAACCACTGAAACGAGTACCTTGCAGCGAATGGGGATGTAAAGTTCACATTCCCCCCTTTGTCTTCGGTAATGATACCTGACACTTTGAAATTGGCCAGACAACGTATGTCCGTAGCATTCCATAGAACACGTTCACGCTCAGGATCGTCGAACAGACATCTCAATAGAAATACTGCGAGTCGGGAACTGGTTCGTGGGTGGGCTACCCTGAAGCATCGGCTTAGGTACACCAATATGCTCTCCGAGAAGCAGTATTTTACCAAGTCTTTTTCGAGGTAAGAGCTACTCCAAAAATTAATCGCTATAGCATCAATAGCAACGCGCAACGACGCAATGTGACCATTGCACTCTCGATGAACCAAGTCTTCCAGCTGGGGCGACCGCATTTTAGGAGGCAATCCAGATTTTAGAGCGAACAACTCCCGTACTTCACTATCGCTAAGTAGTAAGTCATCTCTCGTGAACTTGCTTCGGAAATCACTAAACATAACGGGGAATTCTGGTGCTACTTCTTCCAACAAATGAGTTGTTGCCATAACAAACCGCACGTGCTTCCAAGCCAAGAGGAATCCTTAATCAGAGACTCCCAGAACAGCAAATCATGGTACTGATGCTGGACGTCGTCCAACAAGAAAACAAACTGCGCATCAGCTGGAACGTCGTCGACATCGCCCAGGCGACGAAACACGCGCCGTAGAACATCGACATCGCATTCACGTCGATGGATATCGACACCATGGTCAGCGAGTATCTGATCGTTTCGTATCCATTTTTTGTTGTGCCCTCCTTTATTCAGGACGAATGGGATCCACTTGCATCGAATTTCAGGGTAACGATGAGCGAACAAGGTTAGCAGCGAGGTCATTCCGGAACCTGAAGGGCCCGACATCAGCACGAACTGATTAGCGTGGACGGCTTCGTAGAGTTTCTCAACTAGTTTGCTACGCGAGAGGTGAGGATAGGCAACGTTTAGTCCACTTGGGTAGGGCCTAAACTCAACATCCTCGGGCAGTGTTGTGGGCGGATACTGCTCTCGAGGTACCACCACCAAGAGATGAATAGACTCCGGATATGGCCTCGCTGGCATATTCTGCTCGTGCAACCATTCTTGGACGGTTGTCGTCTCATTCATCGGCTCCCCATCAATCAACCGCCGAATATCTTGATGAATCTCCCCTTGAATCAGACCCAGAGCCATCTCGTCGTTGTATGGCAACCACCCAGCGCCCCTTTTGGCTAGGAACAATTGTATCTCGCTCGCACCACACTGGATGTCGGGGTTCATAGCCTTAATCTCACGCTGCAAAATCATCCTGGTTGCGTTCAGGTCGACTTGAATGCGAGACACGTCCGTCTTGATGCCAGGCAACGCACAGAGGAACACTGTCTTCCCCATCTTGGGCGGGTTGCGGAATGAGAATACTAAGGCACGTCCAATGGGAAATATTCCATCAATTAATCAAGCAACACATCAATCAGAGAATTCTGCGGTCAAATTACTTCTCAAGCAGACGCATCGCGTATACTTTGCTGAGAGTTCCCAGGCTCAGGGTTTGAGATCTTGATCGAACTTGATTATTCTTGAATAATCACATTAGAAGTGTGACCCGAGACGCGAAGGATTCGCACTGACCTGGTGGCAGGCGTTGCGGCAAAGGCAAAAATCAGACCTAGCGTGGATTCATCTATGCGGTGGACTGCGCTAACAATGGAAGAGAACGCAGTATCCGTTCTGCTTTGCATACGCTAATGAGTGCCAGCTTCGACTTAATAGGAAACCGTTCCTTTACAACTGAGAGAAAATCGCCGCCGTGAGCCAGTAGTGCATTTCCATGTCTTCGCTACAGTTCCAATCTTGGGGTATGTCCAGTCTCAGCTCTGCAAGCTCCCTAGCTATTCGGTAGGTTGGGTCACTCAAGTATTGTGTCAAGCCAATTACAGTCCCTTCAATACACAACGTTTTCGGGACAATTGGCATACCCCCTCGTATTCGGACACCACTACATTGGCATCCGAGAGAGTAAGCACTGGCCACTGAGCTCAAATCGACTACGACTAAGTCAAAATCAATGTTGCCAAACAAAAGTGTGGTGAGTCTGCCGCCAATCAAAACTAAAAGCTGGCTATCACCTCTACACTCTCAATCTCGTGGACAGTAAGTCTGAAGTATCCCATGGGGCGTGCGTACTTCTCTCCAATATTATTTTGAGCTTGAGGGCAGGCATAAAATGCTCGCTATCATCCAGCACCACCTTGCACATAAGACTGAATATATTTATAGGGTGTAGTTTGGTCTGCCATACAAACTACTAGACACCTATAATGAAACATATATAAATGCCCCAGAGCCCACGATTGAGTGCCTCCCAAGACCCCATGGCAAATGTAGCCATGTAGAAAGTGATACGATCACTTTCGAGAGGGTAACCATATTACCCGAATAAAACCCCGTTACATCCTCCCCCACTTAGATTCGATTTACATATAGACCAATCAGAGTGGAGGTCGTTAGGAGCGCTCACATTTTGCTCTCCTAGTCGAATCACATCGACAAGCCGCACGAACACCGCGCAGCTTCGCGAGAACTGAGGACGCTTGCGCGCTCCTCCAACCCTCTCACCGGGTCTCCACTCGACCCTTCAAGCATGCCCCGCAGGGGAAGCTCAGGTGGCGGCTCTGCGATCACCAAATCCAAGTCTAAACTAAACGATCTAAGCCTCGCGGCAAAGCTCAGGTATTGGATGATACCGTTGCCGACGCTACTGCAACGCTATCAGCGTCTGGCGCGACCGCCACGGCCAAGAACTCCAGTCCTCGTCGGCGTCGCTCGCCTTCAGTGCCTCTGGACACTCGTGAGAACCCGGGGTTCGTTCACAGGTCTAGGAGCCGGTCTCCACCGAGCTCCGAGGCGGGGTCCACTCGCATGTCCACTCGGGTGGGGATAGCGAGGGCCCAGAGGACAACATGTCCATGGCAGCGTCTGATGCGCCGCCTGAGGATGGCACCCCTCCTTCCGTTGACGCAATGGAGAAGACCCAGAGCCTCAAAGCGTCTCGTGCAGCGAGTCGCCACCTCACACTGGCTAAAGGCAAGGCGCGTGCACAGACCGCTAAGACCAAGGCCGTTGAGGTCAAACACCCACGCGTTTTGAAGCGTGCTGCTTCTCAGTCTCCTGTCAAGGATGACTCCGAGGAGTTCGAGCTCAGTGGTAACACTCTGTACCACAAAGGCGGAGCCACAGACTCTCCGCTCTTCGGTTCCTCTATTTCGGAAGAGGAAGGGGCTGTACCGCAGCCCCTTGAGATCTCCAATGATATCGATGAGCTACAAGTTCAGCTTCAAGCTGCTCGGTCGCGCACGTTACCTGTGCCGACTACTGCGCACCCATCTTCTGGCGCGCGTACATCTAGCGGGGGTGACTCCTTGCGAGGCTACTTCCCGCCCGATGAGAGCTCGGGCTCTCCGTTGTTCTTGGAGCAGCTCAATCCCCCAGGTGGCCTCATCGGGGCCACGTCTCCAAGGGCGCTTACGAACGCGCCCTGGTTCAGAACGTGCCTCTATTCGTTGACGACATAGCGACCGCTCGGGGTGTGCTTCTAGCACCGCACAGGATTCCCTTGAAGGAGTTCACCAGCCTCCGCAAGAAGGCTGAGAACAAGGGTGGGCTTCACCCTGTTTGGGGTTACACCTGGGTCCAGCCCGAGAACACCTTGACGAATGTCGAGTCAGAGGACCTCTGCTGGAAGTGGGTTCCTCTTCGGGGCTATACAGCCCAGGAGCTCCGTGAACTCCGTGAGGATCGCTTGCTGTCCTGTGTCTTGGATCAGCGCGATCTGCGAATCGAGTTCGCTTATCTCGGGAGTAAGCGCAAGCTTCACTCCGAGATCGAGGGACTTAAGCGTGCTGCTCAGTCCGGCGCTCGTGACGGCGCGGATACGGTCTCTAATCTTCAGGAGCCGTATCTTGTAGGGCGGCTAAATAGCCGCGGACTACTTCCGAAGCTGCTGCCGTTTCTGTTCACAGATCGCGACAGCCTTCGGGCAGTCTGCCCGGAGCCGATCGATCGGCTCCCACGTGTTCCCAAACGCCGGATACCCGCGCCTCTTTACACGGAGCTGGTGAACGCCACGGCGCCGCCGCTCCTGGCGCACCTGCTCCACGTGGTAATGTAGTTCTCCACCACGGTCGAGGAGAGGCGGCGGAGGCCTCGCTCGACTATGAGTCCGAGCCTCCCGTGAGGGGGGGCTCCGAGGCCTGCGGTTGCGGGGCCGACAGACCAGGGCGTTGCTCCGCAACAAGAGGATATCCGTCTCCTCTACGATCGAGTGCATGCTCTCGAGATCGCGCTTGATCTCGGGCCTGGTGGGCAGGCGGCTGCCCACTCCGACAAGATCGGTGCTCTGGAGGGATTACGTCGCCACGTCCAGACGCTTGAGCGGGAGAATCACGATCTTCACGAGCGGGTCGATCGCCGCGCTCTGACATCTGATGTCAAAGACCGGCGGCGTCAACCCATGACTTCCAGGCCCAGGCCTTTGGCCGAGCGCCTTATCGGGAGGCTCAGCCGTACGTTTACTCCCAGTCGTATCAGTATGGCTCATACGGGGGCTCGGCGCACGCGGCCCCAGGGTATGTGCACGGTCTTACGGCCCGCGGGATTATCCGACCGCTCATCAGGGGCACCAGTTGATCCTCCATCTGGTGGCCACCCGCCGCTTCCTGTGGTGCAGCCTTCCCCTTCGGGTCGTGGTACTGCTTGAGACGACCCCCATAAAACGTCGGGTGGGTTGTCATCGACTTAGGCAAGTCGGTCGTGTAGGCAGCTCCGTGCCATTGGGCCCTTCGCGGTCCTGTGTAGGCAGCTCCGTGACTACACAGGACCCGGAAGGGTCCAATGAACCTGTGCTTCAGCTTGTTGCTGCCGACAGCACTAACAGTGTTTAGAGGTAGGTTCCTCGTATCTAGGAGAACTAAATCACCCTCATTAAACACGTTTAAGTTTCCTCTTCCACTTTGGTCAAAGTACTCCTCTTGTCTGTCCTGGGCCGACGCTATCGCGTCTCTAACCCGGCTGATCACATGCAGCCTGTCGTTAACAAACGACGTCAATTGCTTGCGCAATATGGCCGGTATCACCACTGAGACCTGGGAGTAAAGCGCTTTCCGAGCCTCTCCCCACTTACGACTGAAGCCTCATTATCCACACGTAAAGTGAGCGGCACCAGAGGATGACGCATCCCATTCAAGTAAAAAAAAAGGGGTGTATCCCGTTGACGCATGCACTGCGTTGTTGAGTGCACACTCAACCATGGGCAGCTGTGCTGCCCACGTGCTCGGTGCTTCAGTACAAACACTGCGCAGAGTGTTTTCAAGGACGCGGTTAACGCGCTTCATCTGACCGTCCGTCTGCGGATGGTCAGCGGTTGACATAAGCAACTTCGTTCCCAGTAGCCGGAACAGCGTTTTCTAAGACGCAGCGGTAAACCGCGGGTCTCTATCTGAGACAATGGTCTCCGGAAGACCATGATAGCGGAACACGCAATCCAGTAACAGCCTCGCGGCTTGTTCCCCGGTGACCGTATCGGAAACCGGAGCAAGATGCACCATCTCGCTTAAGCGACACACAAACACCAAAATACCGGTGTTGCCGCCGTCGTCGGCTGGAAAGCTAATGACAAAGTCGAGGCTCATCAAATTCCAGCACTCCTGTGATACTGGCAGGTTCTGCAAAGGAGCCGATGCGTGGCCCACAGGCTTAACACGCTGACATGTTTCACATGTCTTGACGTAGGTGGCTACCCACTTGTACATGTTGTTCCACCAGAACGACTAAGAGACCGAAGGGAAAGTCTTCTCTCGGCCCAAGTGGCCACTGGCTGGCGCATCATGCGCCTCCTGAAGCCGGCTTGTACTCAACGTGGAATGTGCATTCCGCGAAGAAGGCCAGCCAGCGCGCCATCCGCTGCAACAGATGCGGTGAGTTGGTGGCCGTCCGCGAGGACGCGTGGTCTGTGTACATCAAAAAGAGCCTTGCACCTAGGAGGTGCACCCTACACTTGACAAGGCTGTACTTCATAGCCAGGAGCTCCTTGTCATGGACAGGGTAGTTCCGATCGTGTCCATCGTCGTCGTCTTGCAACCGTGCGCAACCGATTGCATAGTCGGAAGCGTCACAGACGACGCTGAACGCCTTCGACACGTCAGGCAATGCCAACACAGGAGCTCTCTGGAGGCTCCTCTTGATGCCATCGAATGCATGTTGGTGTGGCTACTCTCATGACCAGTCGGCATCCCTCTTCAGGAGTTTCGACAGGGGCCTAGCCATTTCGGCGTGCCCCGAACTGTACTTGTGCAGGTAGTTGGCCAAGCCCAATCACTCCCGAAGGTATATCTGTGACCTAGGAGTCGGCCAAGCCGCAATGGCCTTGACCTTCTCCGGGTCGGCGCGCACACCCGCGCGACCGACAAAGCAGCCGAGGAACTTGATCTCCTCGGCCGCGAACACACACTTTTCGATGTTGGCATAGCGCTTGTTGGCTCTCATGGCCTCCAACACTCGACGGAGGTGCACCAAATGTACCTCGATAGCCGTCTTGCCTCCTTCGGCACGGCTATGGACGAATATATCGTCAAAGTACGTCTGCCTGAACACATGCAAGGGGCGGAACATCTGCATGACCAAGCGATTGAACATCGCTGGGGCATTCGACGGTCCCTGTGGCAACACCAGCCATTCCCATAGCATACCGCTTGGGGATACTCACCGCTATGAGGGGGATGTCGCTCTCGCGCATCACGATCTGGTAATAATCATCTACCAGATCCGGGGCGCTGTACAACGTACAGCCCGCCATGTTGTTCAAAAGAACATCCTTGCGCGGTATCGGTGTCTGTGCCGGTATCGTTGCACTGTTCAGCTTATTGAAAGCATGAACCAGACGCCACTTCCCGTTTGGCTTACGAACGCAGAAGGTGAGCGTCGAGTGCGGGGACTTGGACTCCCCCACCTTGCCTGTCTTCGCCTTCGCGGCGATGAAGGCATCAGTAACCTCACACTGCTCGCGAGGTAGAGGTCATTGTCTCGTGATACAGTACTTTGTGTCTGGCACGAGATCAATCTCATTCCTGACTCCCCAATCGGGTGGTAGTCCGGACGGTGGGTCCTTGGACACCACGTCACTGAACTCTGTTATCAGAGGATACACGGGATCCTCCAGTTTCTTCAGTACTTCAGAACCATAGGGCGCCGCTTATCGATGCCCTCTAGGACATCCTCGTCCATGACGGACGAAGCGTACAACACTTCCGGAGATGGCTCAGATCGTATGATCACCATCTCCGCGATCTCTCCAGCCTTTAACTCGGTCAAGAACTCGCCCATCGGCAGTTGTTCGAGGTTTAGCAGTTCTGCTACATCGGGCAGCGCCTCCAAATGGACGACGCCTGCCTTGACCCTTAAACCGATCTCTCCTTCGAAGACGTGGTGACACTCTTCGACAAGCCTCGACTGAGGAGCCTTGACCTTCGTCTCCGAGTTGCACGGGGCGACATCAGTCTTAGGTGGCCCCAGACCAGACGTTCGGCGATGCCGATGCCGGTGTCGTTCACATTGACGACTGCGACGTGGTACTATGTTACCCACGTCCGGTGATGCCTTTACGGCGGCATCAGGAGTCTTACTAACCCCGTGTGGAACTATGTTACCCACACAGGAAGCGCATCCTGCGTTTTCCTCTTCAGTTATTGTCTGGGCGACCTCGTGTGGAACTGTGTTACCCACACTAGAGGCGCCTCTAGCGACCTCCTGCTGGAAGTGGAACTATGTTACTCGCTGGTGGACCTGTGTTACTCACTGGTGGACCAATGTTACCCATCCGGTTAGCGCTGTCCCGCGCCACCGGCGTCGTGGCCTTCACGGCCTCACGACGTACGATGTCAGAAGGTGCTGACTTAGCACCTTCAGGGAGCCCACCAAATACCTCGGTGGCTCCCATATACTCTTCAGACGCTTTCGCGTCTCGACGTGCCTTCTTGGAACATGACTTACCAATGTTCTGTCAGAAACTGAAGGCCAGCTGGCCCCGATGGCCTTGCCGCGCCAGTCAATCCAGGGATCGTGCTGCTCAAGCCACGGCATGCCCAGGATCAAGTCGTACTTGACCATATTAAGAGCGAGGAATTGCATTGTGCTGCTAAAGTCCTCGAACTTGACAGCAAGGTCTATGCAGACCTTCGGTACGCCTACCACCGTACCATCGGCCAGTCTCACGGAGAGCAGCTCTTTGCCTTTGCTCTCGCATAGAGCATCGGTAAACCTGCCCGTTATTACCAGCGACCGTCTGGCGGCGTGCGAAGTTCTCCGTCGCCCCAGAGTCGATCAAACCCCGGAAGGGATTATCGTATCCCCGTACACGTGCGTGTACTACGAGCAGCCCGCCGCTGCCGTTCTTCTGTTCGAGAGTACAGCGACTCTCAGGGGCTAAGCCTATATGATGCGCGCTTCGCATCGCCCATGAAGACTTAGGTCTTCTCCAGTAATGCGCCCCGCTCCTACTGGTGTCCTGCGTTTCCCTGGCCCCTGGGTCGCGGCTTCTGCCAGCGCCCCTTCAGGGCAAAGGGCATGGAGGAATATTTCCTCCCTTGTCCTGCAGGACAGGCACCCCAGCTTGTAGCAGCCATAGCAGCGAATATTGCTATGCTCGGTCAAGCTCAGGTCCATCGGTACTGGACCATTCGGGCCCCTGGTGGAGCTACTGCTCGGGCCTGTGTGGCCGTACCACGCCGTTGTGGGAATCGGAGCCTGCTTGTGACTGTACACCTCCAGAAGAGCAATCTGTATCGCCTCTTCCAGGGTGCTGACTTGCACGTGGAACAACTGCGTGCAAGCAGGGCCCACACGGAATCAGTCCATGAACACCGTCACCTTGATGTGTTCAGGTAGACGGTTCCCCACCAGAGATGCGATTAACTCGCGCATCTCTTGGATGTACTCCTGCAGCTCACGCATCCCTTGCTTGCAGGCAAGGAAGCGTGAGCGATGGCGATACTCATAGTTCGCCGGAACGAATGCGGCTCGCAGCTGATCACACAGCTGGGCCCAGAATGTGAAACATCCAGGCGACGTCACTTCCCGCGTGTACACCCAGCTCTTGGCTCGATCGCTGAGATGCGAGAGCACAAAAGCAACGCGGAGTCGCTTGTCCGAGAGTAGGGCCACGTCCATCGCGAGCTCAACCTCTCGGACCCAGAAGTGAATGTTCTCGCCTTCTTTCCCGCCGTAGGCTTGGACCTTCAGCCTCAATGGCTTCGGCTGGGCCGGCCTCGGCCCAGCCTGGTGAGGCTGTAACCCCTGAACGTGAGCGATGAGCCCACGCTCGTAGGTGTCGAACGGATTCATGTGCTCGACCTGCTCTGGCGGTGGTCCCGCCGCCAGGCCTCGGAAGGCATCCATCCCAAAGATGCCCGTCATCTTCCGGACCGACTCAAACTGAGTGTCGGTCAAATGAGGAAACCCTCCTCGATCCAAAGTGGCTCACTTTCTTCGAGACCACAGAGGAATCAGGTAGTTTAATCCACCCGCGTAGGTGTGGGAATGACTACAAGTGCTACCAAGTGTGACAGGCTGTCACACGAGCACGTTGCACAGAGGAACTGTGTGCTAGGGAGTTTATACAAACTCCCAGTGAACGCTAGTTCACTTAGTCCCTGGCCTAAAGGGGACTATTACCAAAGAAGGTAGAATTAAGACTGAATATATTTATAGGGTGTAGTTTGGTCTGCCATACAAACTACTAGATACCTATAATGAAACATATATAAATGCCCCAGAGCCCACGATTGAGTGGCTTTCAGGACCTCATGGCAAATGTAGCCATGTAGAAAGTGATACGATCACTTTCGAGAGGGTAACCATATTACCCGAATATAACCCCGTTACAGCGACTCCTGATAGTTCGGCAGTCTGCACGGGTGTTAGTATCACCAATGGAGGACGAAGGCCAGGACGGTCTCTCAAACGATAGGTACGCCTGCAGCCGCAAATTTGTTACTGCAACATTCTGAATGTGGTATGAATATTGACTGAGGTTACGTAGTCGTCTGCGACTTACACTGGGGATACCTATTTTTTTCTTCTCTTTTTCTTGTTGTCCGTGCTAAACGAATAGCGTATAGTATATTATACGCATGAGGAACTGTACAACACTGAGCGGATTGCTTTAGTTTACTAATTATGCAGCAACATGTCACCCTGGATTAAACCCGGGTGCATGCTCTGCAGTGCTTGCTTCTGAGTCGGAATTAGCCCTTTAATTAATGCAACCGTCCTGCCACCCCTGGATCAAATCCGGACGCATGCTCTGCAGTGCTCGCTTCTGAATTGTATACTTCTGAGTCGCTTTACCCCTTCAATTAATGCAGCTATCCTGGATCAAACCCCGATGCATGCTCTGCAGTGCTTGCTACTGAATCGGTATTTTTGTAGCAAAGCGCGCGATGGCGCACTGAGACGCCACTACTGTGTGGTGCTCTCGTGCTCTAAAGCAACCTGATCGTAAATAACAGGCCATTGACGGTTCGACGCGGTTACGCGTTACGCAGTACCGTGGAACTAGATCGTCTACGAGCTGAAAGCACCAACAATTTTTTTTTTGCACGCATTTAACCGGTGAATCACCCACATAGTCTGAAGAGGTGTGTCAGTGAACAACAAGAGTACAATTGTTAAAACAGGGTCGACAACCGTGTTGTTGGCCAGGCCGCCAGTAGCCATCACTTCCAACCCCATTTCGTGGTATCTGGATTTGATTGCAATCACATTAACACACTTCTTTTGAAAGCAGGAGACAATGGTAGGCAGCTTAGAAGACGCGCCAATCTGACACGGGACGTTCCAACATAGAGATCGTCGCAGCCATCGATGCGTCCCTGGGGTACCTTCCAGATAGAGTTAAAACTATTTTCAGTGTAGCTCCTTGAGCTTTCTAAACAGTCACTACTAGAGCAAGCTCAATTGCAAGCTGGGGGATTTGAGCTTGATCGGTTTTGGAATGAGTGTCGTCGCTAGCATAATCGTATACTTGCTTTTGTCGTTCGCAAGAAGCCCGATTGGAATGACAATACTGGGGGGGGGGGTTCAGTACTGTGACCCTTTTGTTTTCCAAGATGTTTTCAAATTGTTTCGGGTGGCCAGGTTTGCCGTTTATGAGTTGTACATTTATAAAGTCTGGTGCACTCGGAAGATCTATGATAGCGCCGCTTTGTGCTGAAGCAGATTCTAGCTGTTGGCGAACGCGTTCCGTATCGCTCATTTCATTCAACGCAAGCGACAGGAGCTTGCACATAGTACCGTTTGCTATCCCCCACTGTACGTTGCCGTTACCACTACCGTATTCCTTCTGTGCTTCCTGACGGGCACTCATTACTGACAATCCAAACAGCCAATCACAACTCAGCAATTGTTGTACTGTCTTACCTTATGTGCTAACTGGCGAGGAATTTACATAATCTAGTAGGTATCTACTGATATTTATCGTGCCACCCCCCATTCATCTATTTCCGGCTAAGTGCGCCTAATTCTTCAACTGGGTCGTCCGGGAAAAGATGATGCGAGGCAAATTGTATGGTAGCATTCCCGCCGCGCTGCTACAGGCACTACACCTTCGACCTTACAATCGCTATACCACTGCATATCACATTTAGCCAGCTGGACAGCTACCCGCATGAGAGAGAGAGAGGATCGGACTGTCTATTGAGTTATCTATGACTACTATGATGTGGGAATTTGCCTTGCATGAGTAAGAAGACCAGGATGCCGCCGAATTTCGGCATCATGCCGTTCAGTCAGGAGTAGGACCATCTCAGGCCTAAAACACTTGACATTTGTATGCTACGCATTTGCACATTTATAGCATTTAGCCTCAAGTTGCAGCGCGCAAAGAGCCTCTCCAGGTAAGGAAACGCTTCGAGGTCTCCCGTAGAGGTCAAACAACGATTTGATGGCCTTCTTGCACTACACCTTTTCCCAATCAACTTGCACAAAGTTCCAATCAAAGTCAAAAACCCCAATTTTAGGTCTGACTAAAATGTGCATAAATGGGAGCGTTCCAGAACGCCCAATTTGCCCATCATCTCGTTCCAATCAAACAGGCAGCTTCTAGAATTCGACGAAGTGCAGCAGGATGCAATGAAGCACTGGTGCTGCAGTTAGCGCCAAACCTACGGCTAGGAAACAATTCAGTTGTGCATTTACCTCGCGCACCATGCCACGCAGTCCACAAGCCACCAAAAACCAGGCCCAGCACGTGATTCGCATATCTAAGGAATGCGGCGACTGGAAACTTGCTGCAATTTACAACGACGTGGATTACATCACTGCTCGCCGTGCAATTTTGCATGAGCCGCGTCCTCGAGGTGGTGTTCGAGCGGCTCGCGTCAAGATGATTGTCGAGGTGATGTCGAAATTGGAGGAATACATTGATGAGGACTGCCGCCAGACAATCCCTGCCATGCGCGACCGCTTGCAAGCTGACCTCGGCGTAACCGTCAGCAAGACGTCCATTCATCGTGCTCTTCAAGGCATGCTCTACACTACGAAGAAGGTGCGGATCGAGAAGGCCGCGATGAACAATCCCGATAACAAGGCGTTGAGAAGAGAGTTTGCGGAGGCGCTTGAAGCACATTTCAAGCGCGGCGACATCGTCGTATTTCACGACGAGACCAACTTCAACCGGTACCTGTCACGGAACCAGGGGTGGGCTCGGGAGGGCGAGCGTGCGGTCGTGCAGCTTCCAGCGTCCAAGGGCAAGAATCTTCACGTCCAAGGAGGGGTGTCGTCGGGCACGGGTGTTGTCCTCATGAAGACGCACGAAGGATCTGTGAAGAAGGACGAGAACGCGCGTTTCATCGCGGACCTCTTCGTGGCGGCAATGCTGACGGATGAGTACTGTGAGCTTGAGCCCAGCAACAAGGTCGTCATCGTGACGGATAATGCCCCAGCGCACAACGGCGTGGAGGCCATGGTGCGGCGAGTCCTTGCGGAGGATGGCGTTATCTACGGGAACAGGCTCGTGATCCTTCGCCTAGCTCCTTACAGTCCCATGCTAAACCCGATGGAGAGCTGCTGGAGCGTGCTGAAGTCGCACATGAAGGAGTTCATGGCTAAGCGGAAGGAAGAGTTTCTCGTTCTCGGTGACTATGACACCTACGTCGCGCATCGCTTTGCCATCATGACGGAGGCTGTGATGACGTGCAAGTCAGCTATTACGCGTCGCTTGGTTTGGCGCATGGAACGTCATTGTCTTAAGGCTCAGTACGCTGCGCAACGTGGCGATGATATGGAGCTGGGCAAGTGAGCTACCACCAGGACAAGTTTGATTGGAACGAGGTGATGGGCAAATCGGCGCTTGTGAACTATTTGCCCTTTCCGTGCAACAAAACCTCATTTTGGGTTTTTCCAATAAAACCACACTGTTCACTTTGATTGGAACATTGTGCAAGTTGATTGGGAAAAGGTGTAGTAGTAGCCCTTGCTTGTTTGGAGACGAGCTTCTAAGCGCTCCTCCTCGCGCTTCTTGACCGACCAAGAATCTCACCTTTGGTTTTTCGCGAGATGGCATCGAGAACACCTTCTTCAAGAGCAGCACATGTGTTAATGGAGCTTACGGGGCCTTCCTCGCTTTGGCAGGAGGGGTTGAAGTGGTTCAGTGCACTTCGAGCTGCTTACGCGATCCGTTCATTAGACGCACTTAGCCGAAAATAGCAGAGTTGGTGTGGTACGACAAAATCAGTAGATACCTACTACATTATGGAAATTCCTCGCTAACTGGCAGTCCTAGTGCAAAACAGAAAATATACCACATTCGCGCACGTCACATATTTTCTTTGTGAAGGTAACTTTTCTGGTCGGTAGTAGTGTACCATTCAAATCATGAATATGGGTGTCAGTAAGCACAGAAGAATACGGTATCAAGAACTTGAGTGCACCACCCAGCACAAAGTACCCGAACAAGTTCGGGTCGTACGAAGCGTTGTACTGTACAGTTGTGGACATAGGTGCTCTTTAGCACGAGAAGAGCACCCCATGTCGCTGAGTAGCCACGCGATAGTGACGATTGACTTGATGGAGGACTAAGGAGCGTGGTGTGGTGCTCCGTACAGCAATTGGTGACGAGCAGTGTTACGACCATGGCGGAAGGCACTACGACCACAGACAAAGCGAGAGGGACGTTGAAGCTGGAAGTGTCGCTGTTGACGGCGACCAAGACGAAGATCGCAAGGAGAGCAGACCAAGAGACGAAGACAGCGATGGAGTATTGTTGCCAGGCGGGGCGACACTGGATACAGAATGGGAGGCCAGGAAGGCACGACAGGGGACGATCTGGGAGGGAGGCTCTCGGCGACGTTCTAGCTGTAGGAAGGCGGTAGCTATAGGCGGCGGGGACTTAGCTAGGAGAGTTCTGGGTGCGCGGCTTGGCACGCCCACCTCTCAGTTGCAATTTGGACCGTAAAGGGACAGATAAAGCAGCTAATACACTACGCGTGGAGTTGCGGCCCTACCCAACACCAGACGAGGTTCCGACCCGTTCCGTTGCGATAAGTGAGGTCGCCGGCAGTGAGAAGTCGACAGGAGCGGTCCGGGCAATCGAAGGTAGTGCATGAGGAGTTAAGTGAGACGAGTGATAATGAGCTAAGGGCGTGCTAAAGTGGCTGGGAGCGTGGTTAGCGACCACGAGGGCACGAGGGGACTGCCGGTGACATCTTGGTCGTGGAGTGCGGGACCTGGAGCGGATGCGATGCGCCATCTGCACAGGAATAGTCCACACTCGCTGTATCATACGTATTCGGGTTAAGTAGGCGCGAGGACGGGCTCAAAGACCTGCCCCGATGTTGCCAGCTGTCTAACAATGTATTCTCCCTATGCCGGTCTCTATGTGGTTGACATCCGTTGACCTACTGACGTGCAGACGTCGGTAACGCCTAGAAGCCTAGCTCCTGCTCGTGTTTACGTCTTCCCCTCCGAGTTGGATTTACCAGCGTAGTGCCATGTACGACGATACAATAACTCCAGTAGTTCGTATGGGACTCCCGCGACTGATTTTCTCCATCTTAATACTACTGTGTTTGTACGGAGAGCTAATAATCGAGCGGCGCATGCTGTTAAAGCAGCTTTATCAACATTACTGGTAACCAAAAAGTCTCGAGCCTGCTCAAAAAGAAAAGCAAAACCGACACGTAGCTCAACCAGCCAAAAAGAAGCGCAAAACGGACTGAATAGTGAGTCTGGTCTAATTCGCTCTACTCTCGTACGGCGACGTGTTTTTTTTATCTCTGTTTCCCTTTAGCCCCCAAAAGCAAGAAAAATGAGTAGTAGATCTTTGCGTCAGAGTATTACTTTCTTCGTGTTGTTACCTACAACGACTCTGCGACCAATATACTGGCATATTCTTCTTCTTCGGACAGTTCACGACCTACCTCTCCGCGGACAAAAAGTGAAAGTTCTTCGTGTCACTCTCGTACTTTTCACGATTTCAGCAGCTAGTCTTCTCAGCTCTCGGTGGCGCTGTTCTGCGCTTGTCGGTTGCGGTTCTTCCTGGTTATTCACAACAGACTGAGGTGCCGTAGCTGGTGTTGTGGTAGACGAAGGAGGCGCAGCGGCCGCTTCCTTCGAAGCGGACCCAAGATCTTTCAGCAGACTCTTGTTCCGGAAAGCCACGCGCTTCACGAACTCGGTCTGGGAACTCTTCGGCACCAGAGTTTTCAGTGCTCCGCCCATGCGCTGCAGCGCCACGAAGATGTCTAGTCTTAGGTAATGAGCATCTGGAATGTGGCTCGTGCAGCGAATGCAGCATCTTCTCCGAGCGCCGGTCGGTGCTGTGCATTTCCCCACTGCTTCCCACTCTATGCAGGCCGCTCTCCGAGACGCACTGGTAAATGAGAATGTCGGATCGCGGCGTGACTACGTGAGCCACCACGTGCTCACACACGCCCGTCATGACAGTTCCACAAAGTCCACCACTGCTTTTAGCCGTGGATGCACCTTGAAAACGGCTTCAGACAGTTTGTCGTTCTCTTCTTGTACTGACGGGAAATTTGGAGGAAGCCTGGTCGTAGGTAGCTTAAGAAACACGAGGGTTGCAGCATGCGCGACGTGTGTTTGCTTCGCAGCAAACGAGGAAATGCTCTCCGAACTGTGATCATCTTCGATCACGACCTGCAACGGTCGGAGTTTGTGACAGGCCGGTTCCCATCGATCCGGAGCCTATCGAGAGTTTCCTGCACGATTTCGGGTGCGCGCGAGTCTGGATAAACCCGCGCATGGCGTCCAGTTCACTGACGCAGCTCTGCACAAACACTTGGCTGAGCTGCAAGGCGTGCAGTCAGCCCGGTAGAGCAAACTGATGAGCACCGAAGGTCTAGGTCTACCGAAATGAGTGCTGCCAATTCACAACGCGATTTGGAGATCTTGCATTTGAAAAGCAGACCAAGGCGACAACAATGCGATCACTGCGACTCCTGGCCCCAGTTCGGCAGTCTGCACTCAGCTGCAAATTTGTTGCTGCAACATTCTGAATGTGGTATGAACGTTGACTGAGGTTACGTTCACGCACGCAGTACCGTGGAATTAATCCGTTGAAGCTGTCCACCCCCTCATTCTTCGGGTATTCCCACTATTAATCCTGTCCAGCACCGGGTATTCCCAGTATACCGGTAATACTCCGGTGCCAATTTTAGCTAAAGGGTTGTGTTAATTTTTTGAGGAGCGACTGATTGGGCTTTTCTCCACCGTGCACAACAACGAGTTGCTCGATATGTTGTCAAGTATTGAGGTGATGCTTCGCTCCCATGCCGAGCTGAGGGACGTCGAAGCTGCATCGTGGATCATCTCCAGCTTTCTTGGACCGCCTCCAAACATGTCTCTCAGAGAGGCCTGCTCTACTGGTTGCGTTCGATTGTTAGAGTGGATGTGGGCGTCGAGTTGCATTTCTGTCGCTGACAGACAGCCCCAGTGGACGCTCACAAACTATATGCGGTCGGATCCTCACTACTATCGCTATCAGTTCTCGAAGTCGGTCGAAATTGCTGCTGCTCGAGGTGACTTGGTGGTTCTGGAGTGGCTTTTTGCCCATTTCTCTGGCTGTGAAGTGCCTACTAGTGTGGTTGATGCCGCCGTGAGAAAGGGTCATCTACCTGCTGTGCAGTTTCTGTGGTTTAATAGCTCCGAGTCCCGCGTCGATGAGACTCCAATTCATAAGAAGAGGAAAATTGTCGACGGTAGCGGCCCAATTCTGGCTGAAAAGCTGGATCGAGAATCGCCCGAACGCGGTGGAACTGACAACGATGTGCGCTGGGGAGATAGACTAGTTGTATTTGCTGCCGAGCACGACCACTTTGAAATTGTACGCTGGCTTTGTGAGAACACTCTTGAAGATAAAGGTGACGACTGGGATGACATGAACGGTGACCAAGTGATCGAGTACACACTCAGATTTAGTGATGACGATCTTGTCAAGCCCTTGCTACCTCCGGGCAGATGCGTGCTGGAGTACGCAAAAAATTGCCATCGGCTTGAAGTGATTGAATTGATGCTAGATTGTGGATATCTTCAACGGGACTCAGAGACAGCAGTTGGCGCAATCAAAGATTTGGCGGGTGCTGGACACTTGGAGCTGATGCAACGCATTGCCCTACTGCATTAGCCACTTCTAGAAGACTGCTCGAAGTGGAAACTTCGGTCAAACTATTGGGTTAATGGTTGGCTTGACGCGTTACACAAATCGTGTAAGTGGGGCGAACAGGAATCTGTCCAATGGCTCATTCAGTACCCAATAGGCAAGAGGGTATGCGAACTGATCAAGGGAGATCGTTTTTGCAATAATCTTATCAGTGCAGCAGCTGCAGAAGGCCACTGGAAGATTGTACAGTACCTTTGTGAGCAGAAGGTCATGGAAAACTATAGCGAACCACTTGACCTTGCGATCCGTAATGGTCAGTTGAATTGCGTGGAGGTTCTGATTCGTCAGTACATGCACGCGAACCAGCAGCCGGATTTTTCACCGATCGATGTGGCTGCAAAGTATGGTCGTCTACAAGTTGTGCAGTTTTTCCACAACTTCAAGCCTCAAGATGCGCTCGCAGACCAGCGCCATCCGGAGTTATCCGCACGCGAGGCCTGTTGGTCTCAATCTCGACAGGCAATTTTCGAGGCAGCAGCTAGTGGGCACTTGGAGGTGCTCAAGTGGTTACATGGACACCGCTCGGAGGATTGTGGGACAACGGCAATGGATTTTGCGGCTAGAGCTGGCCACCTCGATGTTGTGAAATGGTTGCACTACAATCGGCGTGAGGGCTGTACGAAATCTGCGATGGACTACGCGGCAATTAACGGCCATCTGCCAGTGGTACAGTGGCTCTACACCAATCGCGACGAAGGATGTAGAAGCGATACGATGGATATGGCACCAAGGCGTGGTCATTTAGACGTGGTCAAGTGGTTATATGCCAATGCGTCGGAGACCTGCAGTGCTGCTACCGCTAAGTACGTTTTTCAAAACGGACCACTGCCAGTTGCTTCCTGGCTACGTACTCACTTTCCTGGCCATGTTCCAGTCATGCTACGTGAAGAGCGGGATGCCTGGAGAGGGGAAATATTCGAGCTGTTGCTCTTCCAGGACGCGCATTTTCCGCACTGTATCGACCGGAAATTCGCCGAAGATACAAGAGAATTTATCCTTCAGTATTCTTTGGAGTATGCAGACGCAAACGAACACACGCTAAACTGGCTGAAAGCAAAATATCCAAGTATGGACACATCGCAACCGTATTAGCAGTGGGAAATGTGCAGGACCCCCCAATTCGTACAAGCTTTTTTTTTCTCCTACGGCAACTTTTAAAATAAATTATTATGCCGGCTCTTCTTGCTTCATTCATAGCTACAGGGCGCTTGTCTACATGGCCTTGGTTTTGCTCATTTATGCAAACTAAATAAGTGGACACTCGATCAAATAAATTAACAGAAGCAACATGCGTAGATTCGAGTTCCTACTTCTTTCCAGGGTCTATTGCAAGAAATATAATCTGACAGTCTACTGATCCAAGGAGCTTATACAATGACTTGCTGCATAGGTTGACGGAGGGTGCTGCGTTTTACAAACTACTTGTATATTTTCAGTCGAAGTTCGCACACGATTCTGGGGGCGTGCCAATATCGGCACAATGAATACGTATCTACATTGTAGCGCCTCCACTGCCAGGGTGTCAGGGCGTGGAGGGTTAAGCGGCAGAAGTAAAATCTGAAACTAACCCTACGACTGCCACGGGACCTGCCTCTTCCTTTTGGTTGTTAAGTGGCCTTCTATTTGACTATTATGTTTTACTGTCTTATAGAAGCCTGGTATAAAGTGAGACGTGACTGGATGTTATTCGTCTGTCGGTGTAGAACATGCGGTGAGGAAGCTTTTTTTTTATCTAATCGCTGGGGTATGTCACTCCTCCTGTGCCCTGAGTGCTGCCGACCGAGGTCGGGGAGAAACAATGCCGCGGGTTTAGAAGTCGTTCACGGAAAGACGGGTGCTCAACGGATGCCTTGGATTTCACTGCAATTAATGGCTTCACATCAATCAGTCGGAGTGATGCACAACGGAAGCAATGGATGAGGCAGCGAGCTGTGGTCATTTGGGTGCAGTCAAGTGGCTCTATGAGAACACATAGGAGGGGCGCACGCTCAGGTTATTCAAGGACGTTGTTATTCACGACCACTTGGAAGTGGCGTTTTGAGCACTGCTGGGCCTACTCCCGCAAGTAGATTTGAGCACGATGGACATTACGCGAATCTCGAAAAGCTTGAAGATGCTGCTCGTTTTGGCTGCACTCTACCTGCAGCTTGTCACCAAAGAGTTTGCTGGGAGTTCGAAAGAGTACTTGCTGAAGTATGGCTCGGAAGAAAAGTGATAAATTATCGAGTGGCTAGAGGAAAGTTTTCCGCTATGGAAAGCTAACAGCAGAATAAAAGGATCAAACAGGTTTAGGAGTTGGTGCAAAAACATTGTTTTCTTGATGCCGTCGTCTTCCAGTTTCCGTTTTCCCTGCAAGTGTTGGATAGAACATGTTGACTGAAGTATACCTCTTCCTGTATACATTCATGCAGCTACACGAATTCATGTTCTTAACCTTTTCACCGCTCAAACAAAATATCTGCCTTCTGCCCCCAGCGCCAATTCGAGGATAACTTCGGAGTTTGACACCTGAACCGATAATGCAACCAAACAAAATTCATATGTCAAGACCAATGTAACAACTTGTTAAATGGGAAGCACTGATTGGATCTCGTGCCGATTCTGTCGAGCCCAATTTCACAGCAAGTTACGCTGGTGATCATTTTTCAAGTAGGCTGCATGAACCTCTTCAACCCATTCTGGATAATTGCTTCCAGCCACGACTTGATAATTTGGAGTGACATTTCCTTGATGGGCCAGCGACGCAGCGAATTGTCATGGACAGACACCACCACGTTAAAGTTCCTGGTTCGAAAATGGTGGAGCGCTGGACATGCAACGGATAGCGCACTAAGATCTAGTTAAGTGGTTGGCAACGTTTGTTCTTCGTGTGCGCAAAGTGTGAGAGAGTGAAGTCCATGCGTGACCAAAGCTAACGAATCTGTCAGCAACTCTGGAGATTCTATCATGATGTTCATCAATGCTAACGAGCCGCAGATGCGCCTCGTTCTGAAGCCTAGCTCCTGAGAATGGAATCGGGCGTAAAGCGGGCGCCATCGGCAAGTTTGGCCTTACAAGCTCCGTATCCAGGGACGATGATGTCCACACTGTCACTGATTGCTGGTTCGTAAAAGGCTCGACAGCGACAAGCAGTGGGGAAAACGAGAAACAGTGTTCACATCGTCTGGAAATCCACAAGGCAGCATTTCTGCTCCTTCTTTCATGTCGGCAAAACCGTAAGAGCGCTACGTCTCCGCGAAAAGGATGTGTTTGATTTAGTGTGTGGTGCAGCGTGGGGTGGACACCTGGAGGTTATCCGATGGCTCCACGACAATCATATCGGCGAGGTCACGGAGAAAATACTGGATGGGGCCACAGGACATCGACATCTAGATATTGTGAAGTGGTTACATACAAGGGGTGCGCGACCGGAGCAATGTACATGCATAGAGCGGCCGAGAATGGTCATTTAGGAATGATCAAGTGGCTCCACGCACACCGAGAAGACGGATGTACAGTTGAGGCAACCGATCGAGCTCTGACCAATGGTGACTTATGCATTGCGAGTTTCCTGCACGTCTATTTTCCACAGCATGTGCCATCGGTTTGGCTAAACAGAAGGACGCCTCATTTGTTTGAGATGGTGCTGTACCTAGCGCAGTACCGAGACGTCTTTCCCCGCCAATTTATGTTTCTGGATATGATTCTGCAAACTGACCGGAGCTATTCAACTCAAACATGGCGCCAAGTCGGCCATCTGCTCAGTTCGCCCCACCCAACTCTACGAATGGCTCTAGAGTTGGTCAAGTTAGAGGTGACATCACCAGTAAACCGAGAGGTCGACGAAGACCAAGTGACCGATCTCACAGTTCATGACAGAGGGTTCCTGCCTGTCCTGAAGGAGAAACTTCCAACTCCATCGAAGATTGCACTGATCAGTGTCGCCAGAAGCGCGTATTTCGTGAAGGTAATTCACCGCCTGCCTGTTGACGATCTGTGCCTAATCTTCATCTTCGCCTTGACGCCCGTGCAACGATCGGTGCGCTGCTGGTGCGAGTGAATGGCACGTAGACCCCCTGCTTTGTGTCGCAATGTCAATGTTAGCGGAGGTTCACGGCGATGAGGTGGCAGCACTAATACGAAATGAAAGGAGAAAATTCTCCAGTGACAGGCATGAGAGCAATTGTCTGGATGTGAATATTTGAGGCTAGTTTTCGGGCTAATGTAGTGCGAAGCAAGTCTGAAGACCGTGAAATGCACCAAGACAATATTTTCGAATTTAATACTCAATTTGCCTTTAGGCCGCCGTTCGTTGATGAGGCCGAACAAGGTGAAATTCGGCAGAACTTGCTCTCTTGCTAACTCGTAACCGATTAGAATGTATGCATTGGTTGATAAGTGTGGGTAAAGATCAAGCTTAAATGTGATTGTGATTGATAGTACATTATCCGCTATACGTGTTGCAAAGCTGCCTGGTCCTATCTGTCGGTACGGTAGTAATTTACCTGCAGCTGACGTAGGGTGACCCGATTCAATTCTTGCATCGCTCTATCGACATTTCCAAAGTGTGACCGAACCCAGCAAGATGTCGGAATGGGAGCCCCTGGAACCTTAGCGTGCGGTTTTGAGCGAAAACTTGATGACGGCGCGTCGTTCCATGACCGTCTCTTTTACCTGTCCATGCCATCCTAAGGAAGTGCGATATCAGCGAACGTGTGCTCTCCGGTTTCCAATAGACCACGAGAGTCGGCAAGATAAAGCTCGGGTACTGCACCTTCAAGAGGCGATGGAATTATTTACTGCTCTCTCGATCGTGAACAATAGAGCGTTCACTGAGCTCTTGCCTGTCAGCACTGGGGGCGAAATTCCGTCAGGTGATCTCTCCACTTACTACCCGAAGTGGACGCTTTGCCTGGTTGGGACTCTGTCACCTAACGATATTGCTGCACTTGAGCCCCCTGTCACTTGGTTTCAAACTGCTAGGATTTCGAAACGATCCGCTCAACTATTCTCCAGAATTTGGATTTGCAGTTCAAAAGCTGGAGGCGATGCGACATAGGAAGGAGAGCACCAGCAAATACTTTGAAGTCAGGTGGGACTGTGAATGTCGGGGATTACGCGCAGCAGGACGGAAAAAACCTGTGGAATGTGCTTTCGCACCCGACTCGTTCTTGACTGGGCTTCGGGAGCTGCTTACTGCCTGCGTCCCTCCTATCGTTCAACAATGTGTCACTCAAGGGAGCGTCCAGCTAGCTGAAACGTGGCAGCAATCATATCAGACTGATATCCTGTGTGAGGATGTGTGGGCAACGATCCAGTAGGATTCTCAAATCAAGTAGCAGCGTTGACTGCCACTGCCATATCCTCGTTATCGCTGTCCATTGGTGGTCAAACTACAATGGACTCCCACAAGTTACACGGAATGCGGTTTTTTTGTTGAGCCCAGTACTGTGTGGGAGATCTCCGTGTGCTATGAGAGGAGGCGTCTTACGGGATACAAGGCGACCACAATACGGCAACTTGAGATGGAACTGCTTCTCCGTACCCAGCAGAGTCTTCACTGCGATCTGCTTCGCTGTTACGGAGTTGTCGGCGGAACCACATTGTCATACCTCTCCATACGCATGGCGAGTCCTGAACGATGGTCCTGGCTGATGTATGCACTTTGTTGCGGACACTCTAGTATTCGTGTGGAATCAGTGGATGTGTCGTGGGGTACGCTGACAAATGCTGTCATATCATCTATTGCAGCAGTTTTGCGGACATGTTATCCTCTACCAGTATCACAACAGAGGAAGACGCAGTGTTCGTACGGTTTTGCCGACATGAAAGAAGGAGCGGAAATGCTGCCTTGTGGATTCTCAAACGATGTGGACACTGTTCTCGTTTTCCCCACTGCTTGTCGCTGTCGAGCCTTTTACGAACCAGCAATCAGTGACAGTGTGGACATCATCGTCCCTGGATACGGAGCTTGTAAGGCCAAACTTGCCGATGGCGCCCGCTTTACGCCCGATTCCATTCTCAGGAGCTAGGCTTCAGAACGAGGCGCATCTGCGGCTCGTTAGCATTGATGAACATCATGATAGAATCTCCAGAGTTGCTGACAGATTCGTTAGCTTTGGTCACGCATGGACTTCACTCTCTCACACTTTGCGCACACGAAGAACAAACGTTGCCAACCACTTAACTAGATCTTAGTGCGCTATCCGTTGCATGTCCAGCGCTCCACCATTTTCGAACCAGGAACTTTAACGTGGTGGTGTCTGTCCATGACAATGGTCTGCGGCGCTGGTCCATCAAGGAGATGTCACTGTGGTGCACGGACCGACTTGGCGCCAGGGACCCCACTCTACGAATGGCTCGAGAGTTGGTCAAGTTAGAGGCGACTTCACCCCGAAATCAAGAGGTCGACGAGGACCAAGTGACTGACCTCACTGTTCACGACGGAGAGTTCCTGCCTATCGTGAAGGAGAAACTACCAACTTCGTCGAAGATTGCTCTGATGAGTGTCGTCACGAGTGCAGATTCCTCGCAAAATGTTCATGACCTGGATGCGAATGTTCTGAGTCTAATCTTTGTGTTCGCCTCAACTCCTGAGCAGCCAGTTGTGCGGTGGGGCAAGCGGTAAGGTAGTAGAATGCACCGCAGAAGCATTTGCCATCTTTGACGTTTTAAAGATCAATTGTGCTTTGTACAACTAATTTTACGTGTTTTGTGGGTGTTTCGCGACCCTTACGAAGAGAAACGTACGGACATTGACTCGCGCTTGCTGACTTCAACACTGTGGAACTTGGAGAGCGACTCTGAGCTTCTTCCGCCCCAATTGTTTTTTTGAGTGCGGTGATTTAAAAAAAGAAATATTGAATTGTCGAGACAGATGTGGTAGAGCTCTGCTACTGGTTGTACCACTACACACCCAGATGATGAACATCAACTTCAGTTCAGGACATCGATTTGCTAGCACGGCTTCGATGTCGATATATCAGCATTCGTTCATGTACATGCATGTCAAACTTGTGCAGATTTTGTTCATCCGTGTGTGTGGTAGTCTGGCGCGATAGAATCGCGATTGTGTTGAGACCCAACTACGGGGCTGGTTGAACCGACACAGCTTTTGTGTGAAGATGTCTGCTGACGAGATAAACCGACAAAGAGGAAGGCTATAGCAACCTTGAGAAGCCTTAGAGCTCTCTGCGATTCTCTTTGTGGTGAAAAAATATATTATTTCCTCCTTCCAGATCTAATCTGAAGCCCAAGAGAAAAATTCTCAAGGCGCTAGAATGGGAGCTTTGGCGGTCCGAAATCTGTCTGCACACAAATCTCCAGTCACTCGGAGCGATCATTTTGTTGTGGGACCACTACATCTCAAAACGAGTACTGTGGACCAAAATGCTATCAAGGAATTTGGCTCACTCCCAAAATCCCAGCATTTTAACCTATGTGAGAACCTGGAGGGCGTTAAAACGCACATATCACTGTCGATCACGGTTAATATTCTGCTACTCCCGACTGGGCAACTGGGTAGATGTTGTCAAGCCTGGGTACGGTATGAATCGCTTTGCTCTACTATAGACTCAATCGTTTTAGCTGGTCGACATAACGCATTTACTGCTGGGAGTGCAGTTCATCAACGGTAAACGCTTCGAACTGCTGATGGAGTTGCTAGCCTTGATCGGATGAGACATTCGTTGTCGCGGGATCACACTGGCAACAACGGAGCAAGACGATATAAATTTGAAGTAAATGCGGATACTTGGAATGCTATGATTTCCGGCGCCATGCAACATTAAAAAAACACAAACAATTCTGCTCAAAGGCGCTGCGCAGCTGGTCCATTCAAAATCTATACATAAAGAGTGTATACATTTTGAATGACCCACAATCTCAGGACGAAACGATTTCGCAGCAGCAACTTGAGGCGAATTCCTCCAACTACTCATAGAAAAAGTTTAAATCCCGTTCAAAAGGGGGTTGATCTCTGGGTGCGAATATCCGGGGTTTAACATTTGTGTTTGCCTCTCTTCTAGTGCAATGACACATCGACATACGATGAAAACTAGGATAGTGGACAGCAGAGCGTGAAGACCGGGTTTCGTGCGAATAATAATAAATCGAAGTAGTTATTAAGCTTGAAAAATGCAATGCACCACATAAAGGCATTGCTATAACGAATTCTTGGCTTTAACAAGGGGTTGTGCAACCGGACAAGGATACTCCCCGAGCAGCCTTTGCATTTTACTCTCCTGAAGAAGTTGGTGCGTCTTGCATGATGTACCTTATGAGTCATCGATCTTGTATGCGGGAGAACACGGTTCTAGATAGCACCGCACCTCTCCGAAGAAGTACGATCCTACAAAAACCAGTCGCTCATTGGACGCCAACCATCGGTTGGCCGAACGGAGCTCCTCGCCGCTCTCGCGTCAATCAATTGCAGTCAGCGAGCACCGCAGCAGCAGCAGCAGTCAGACACAGAGGACCATGTCGTTTCGGGGTGGACGCGGAGGCGCTCGTGGAGGACGTGGAGGTGGTCGTGGAGGCGCCCGTGGAGGCGGCTTCGGTGGCCGCGGAGGCGGTCGCGGCGGCTTCCGTGAGCCCGAAGGCCCACCGGCTTTCGTCGTGGGTGCGTGCCTCACGTTGGGCCATAGAGCGATACTGGACTGTTGACTGACGCTTCTCTTTGGGTGGTTCTGTGCTATGCAGAGCTGGGCTCCTTCCTGCACGCGTGCGAGAACGAGATGGTGTACAAGAGCACCAACGACAAGGTGCCGTACTTCAACGCTGGTGCCTTCCTCGAGAACAAGACGCGCATCGGCAAGGTGGACGAGATCCTCGGCTCCATCAACGAGGTCATGTTCACGGTCAAGCCCGACTCGGGCGTGTCGGCCGTGTCCTTCCAGGCCGGGGACAAGGTCTTCATCAGCCCCGACAAGCTCCTGCCGCTCAGCCGGTTCACCGAGAAGCCCGGCAAGAAGCCCGCAGGTGCCGGTGGACGCGGCGGCCGTGGCGGTGCTCGCGGTGGACGCGGCGGAGCTCGCGGTGGAGGCCGTGGCGGCTTTGGTGGACGCGGAGGCGGCCGCGGTGGCTTCAGCGGACGCGGAGGCGGCTTTGGAGGACGCGGCGGCGGCTTTGGCGGACGCGGCGGCGGCTTTGGTGGACGTGGAGGGGGTCGCGGTGGCGGCCGGGGCAGCTTCGGTGGCCGCGGGGGCTATTAGAGACTCGGATTGCGCCCCGCTTAGCCTCCAAAGTAGATTATGATTGTAACTTCGCTGGAAACAAAAACAAACAAAAAAAACGCTTACATGTTCCAGCAGCCGGGTGTGAGGGCGTGTACGGTGACGACACCGTGTTTTCTTCCGCGTAACAAGGCTGTAGCAGCTGATCTGTAAATCTGTGCAAGGGAGTCGTATGTCTTGGAGTCATTGCATTCATGTCGTCGGAGACTTCGCTCGTATACCCGCCTGCTGTTGAATTCGTTTGGAATTTTTGCTGCAGCGAACTCAGCTCCTGCTCCAATTGCCCAGCCATCTCTCGAAGGAAGGCGAGTTCGAATTGGAGTTTTGTAGACACGGCTCCGATTGGCTTGGGGTTCTTGGCTTCGTCGACGTCCGCTTCTTAGTCATCAAGTGGGACGACGTAGTTACACTGAGCTCCGAAGGTGCTGCACCCGATTCCCATGGCATCGGATCCCTGCTCGACTTGCACTGTATCTCACTTAGCAGGGCGTCATAGACAAACCTCCAGACTTACTGTGATTCTACCTCCCCACACTCCACGGTAACGATTTCAGGAGGTCAAAACGATATATACTAGCGTCATAGCATTGCTCCGTGTACGCTTCAGCCGTCCTTCGCACTATGTCGTTCAAACCCGCTCCAGACACTCGAACTGCACGATGCTGTTGCCTCGAATCACCTACAGAAACACAAACACAACATGTTAGTACCATATATAGCACCCTTGCTGCCGGTGGAGCTCGTAGACAACAGCTGCAGGCCTCACCACCATGCCGATACGGTTGGACTCGGTGGCCGAGACCTCCTCGACCGTCTCGTCCAGCGTGACGTTCATGAACTGGTCGAAGCCGCGCAGCACGCCCGACACCTTGCGGTTGCCGTTGAGCTTGAGGCTCAGCCGCTTGTCCATGTATCGCTTGAGGTCGGGGCCCGCCGTCTTCACCATACTCGCTTCAGTCCACTACTTGCTTGCGCTTCCCCGAACTGTCCGTGCGGATATGCCTCAAAGCCACACAACGGATACATCAGATTGGTGTGACGCACCCCACTCTGTTAACGTCCTGCTTCCACTATGGTCCGTCCTGGCATGCGACAGTATGGACAAAACGTTCTCGAAGGTCAGAGTGAAGGTCGCGCCCCTTACGTACAGTACGTAACCGCCCCCGACGTTCACTTCGTAAAATCCCGCGAGCCACGCAAGCAGCAGCAGCCAGAGCGACTAGACAAGATGAGCAACTTCTCGCAGGGCCAGGACTGGGACACGGCCGGCTGGGGCAGCCGCGCGCCTCCTCGCGGTGCCGCCAAGCAGCAGGCACTCAACAGCGCGCGTCGTGCCGGTAACGTCGTCACCGAGACCAAGTGTACGTGTCTTGTCGTCTCTCTGATGCTTCGTCATCGGATCTAACGCTGTGGCCTTGTTGCCCTGCTGCCTGCAGACGGCGCCGCCACCAACAAGGGCGCGCACAGCGCCGCCAACGTCAACATGCGCAAGCTGGAGGAGGACACGGAGAACTTCAAGCACGACGCCGTGGACCGCAGTCTCTCGCAGGCGCTCATGAAGGCGCGCATGGCCAAGAAGATGAACCAGAAGCAGCTGGGCACGCTCATCAACGAGAAGCCGCAGGTCATCGCCGAGTACGAGTCGGGCCGCGCCATCCCCAACGGCCAGATCATCTCCAAGCTCAACCGCGCACTGGGCGTGCAGCTTCCGCGCGGCCCCAAGAAGAAAAAAACGCCGGCCAACTAAAAACTGTGTAGTGAACCTGTACACTTGGTTGGCGGTGGTCTTGTTAGGCACGCAGGCTTCGCGTCTGCCATCTCTGGCGGGTCGACTCTGCTCGCTGGAGCGTCGTACTATATAGATTGATCAACAACAACGAAAATCAATGAAGCCCCATACGCTCGAATGACTAGCAGGTTCTTTTGCGCATGGACACGTGTGCTGCTGCCCGACCAGTCTTCGGGGAAATGGGTACACCAACTTCAACGTACGGTTACTCTTTGCTGGTAAAACTTATGCTATTTCATTGTGGCGCGCGGGCTTCAGGTGATCGAGGACGATGGGCCAGTGTCTTGCGGGATCTCCTGTCGCTCCGCCAGCTAAAAAGAGTGGAGCCGTTTGCTGGTCCAGTGCTCCGCCCCGAGTTTCCAGCGCAATGCGCAGGGGGATAAATATACCCAGCCAGTCACCAGCAGCAAAAATGAGCGCCGTCGCATGCCTCGCTCGTGTGCCTCGAGGGCGGAAGCAGTTATGCGCTCGATGGGAACGTGCTTTTTCCGGGTGGGCTCGCATCAATACAGACAGCAGCCATCAATCAGTTAGGACAGTCCACGTTTGCGCTCCCAATTAGAGACCTGCCACAGCATCGCATTCGAAACGAGCCGGTAGCCTCCTTGTGCCAGCTTCAATTGGTCATTTCGCGCCTTGCTCGCCCGTCGCACGTCGTATTGGCTTGTTCGGCATGGCGAGTAACAATCCCAGCACCTCTTCGCTGCGCCTAGCGTACCGAAGCGGACCCACCTCGCCTCCGGCACCAGGCAAGGCTCAGGTGCCAGCCTACGACAGCGACGGACTCGAGAGCGACGACGACACCTTGCTCGCGCTGTCGTCGTTGGCCAAGATGGAGACGAATTGCCAGCACGAAGCGGGGGCTTTCCAGCAGGACAAGGTCATCGCCTCTTCCACTGCTGTCTTCGACAATTCCACGGACTGCATCGACGTCGTTCAGCAGGCTATTGATGCCGTAGAAGACGCAATTGCTCGGTGCCCCAAGTATGAACGCCGCGAAGCGCTTACTGAGCTGCTCATGCACGCAAAACTCGAGCAGGCGAAGAAGGCCACTGCCTACAGCTCGGACTGCTTCCAGCACGCCAACGTTTGGGCCGCTATGTTGATGCAGGTGCAGGAGCTTGGCCGCAACTATCCAAAGGAGTACGAAAAGCCCACCAGTTCGTTACACCACGAGAAGGTTCCACAGTCTCACGTTGTTTCTTGCTCATGTTCAGTCCACAGGTTCACCAGCTCGTGCACCTCGTGCAGCAGTGTGTAACGAGAGGCGAGAAGCACGAAGCTCCTGAAGACGACGGCCACAATTATGGTCATCCATGCGACGAGCAACACGAACAAGGTGAAAACGCCGAAGAGGAGCAAGTCCAGCAGCAGGAGGTCGATGACGAGACCGATTTGTGTGGCAGGATGGGAGAAGCAACGGTTGATGTCGACGTCGAGGCTGATGAAGACGACGATATCGGCTACAGGATCACTGAAGATATCGTGGAAGCAGCGTCCAATCAAGCCGAAGACGAAAGTGCTGAAGAGGATGCTTCGAAGCAGGACGATGAGCGGGATACGAGCATACATCGTGATGATACCGTGATCGAAGAGCTGGACGAGCTCATCAAGCAGACACACACGATCGCAACTCCAGTGCCTACACGTCGTTTGCGTGAGCTCTTGCCAATCTTGACGGCGAACATCCTCGTGAAGGGCGTCCAGGTGCCTCAACTTCCTCGCGGCAGCGAAGGGGGTTACAGTAGCAGCGACTCCGACAAGTCCAGCTCGAGCGCTAGCAGCAGCAGCAGGCTCTCGTCAAAGGCAGCAGCACGTAGCTCACGTCAGAAATTCCAATTTCCCGAAAAGGAGTTGCTCCAGCTCTTGGAGGACGAAGAAGTCGACAGCTCGACCCTCAGCCCGAGTTTGATCAGGCGTTTTAGTTCAAGCTCCAAGATCACCGGCACAGTGTCTATCCGACGGAAGTCGTTCTCCATGAAGCGGAGTCCACTCAAAGGTACCACGTTTGCCGGGTTCGGTGCGTTGAACGCAAGTGTAAGCATTGCTGCATCCGAGCTCGGAAGAACATCGTCAGCTTCGCCAAGTGCAACGAAATCCGCCAAGCAACTTTGGGCGGCGCGTCGTAAATCGACAAGTGCATGCCACGCCGTTGCTCCTTGCCTGCCAGTTAGTCGTCGCAACAGTAGGAGCTTGTCGACCACGCAGCAGCAGATCCTCGCCTTCAACAGCAGGAGAAAGTCAGTCGCTTCTCCCGGTAAACCATTGTCCGGGTCCCCAAGGTCGTCATCCGCGACGTCACCACCTTCCCCGGTGACTTCGGCCCAAACGCAAATGGTGCTTCGCGTGCGTGAGCGCACGAGCGACGGTGTTCCAGAACTTGTGATTTCCAAAAAGCCTGTTCGCTTTGTAGTTTGGCACTGGAACGACCGCTGTGTTCGTGTTCCATTCATGAGCGCAGCCAACTTCATGGATCTTGGCCCAGCCCAGCACGGCATCATGTTGAGACAGCTGCGCTACGTCAAGTCCATGATGCACGATCTTCCGTGGGCCAAAGCACACCTGCGCTCGCTGCTGTCAAGGTACACAGCAAAAGAAGTGACGAAGGAGGAATTGTACCCCCAGCTCAACGCGCTCGGGCAGCAAGTACAGCGCGAAATTATCTCCCGTGGCAAAAAGCACCGCGCGCTTACAGCACGCAAGCAACGTCTGACTGTTACGTTGACGCTGGCCACGAGTGTGGTGAATGACACTCTTGTGACGAAGTTCGGGCGGCGCGGCCGCCCCCATTCCTCACGCTTGCTCTATGACCCTACGACGCCACTTCAATTGCGTTGGAGACGGAAACACGGTGAACGTAGCGTTGAGCACTTGGTCGTCGATGAGATTGAGGTCATTGAGGTGCCCGACAGCTCGCAACTGATCGGCGGTGGGTCGTTTGGCCGTGGGAACAAGAAGGCCGCCGCAGCCGTCGCTGTAGACCCGGAGTCGTGCTTGTCGCTAGTGACGCCAACTCGCTCACTCGATCTGCAGGTAGCTAGTTCACTCCACCGAGAGTGGCTCGCTAACGCCGTGCGTGACATCGTGTCCTTCGCACAACAGTTCAAAGCTGCCAAGGCGAGCACCGCGAACTTCAGCGACAGCAGCAGTTCTAGCGACTCGATGCCCAACCCGAACACTCGGACAAGACGGCCGCGACAGCTTCCATCGTCTCGAAACGTGCTGCCCTACTAGGACGCAGCATAGCAGCAGGTTCTCCTGCTCTGGTACTTGTTGATCTACACTTCCATAGCACAACTCGAAACAACCCACAGTGCACCGTAGGTAGGCTCCATAAAATCAAGATAGCAGCAGCACACAAAACTCGGACTACTACACGTAGACCCACTTCAAGTAAGGAAATTGCTGACCGCAGAACTCGCTCAAATTGCTCGTCCAGCACCTTGTATTGACTGGAGCAAGATCACAACAGCTCTCAACATCCACCTACTCTTCTCCTTATGCCGCCTTCTTGTACTGCGGCTTGCTCTTCTTGGTCAAAATCCAGACGTAGAAGATGGACATGCCGGCGCTGTAGACGGCCACGAAGCCCGCCGGGAAGAAGGCGTTCGTCTTGTTGTAGCGGTTGCCCATGGCGGCCGTGAGTGGCGCCGACACTGCCAGCGAGAGCGCGGGCCACAGCTTGGACGTCACGGGGCTCTGCGTGTACTCGTTGTAGCTGCAGTAGCCCACGAAGCTCAGGAAGGCGCCCGACAGACCGCCCGCCGCCAGCGACATGGTGCTGCCCGAGCTCACGAAGCCGGCGAGGCCGCCCAGGCCCAGCAGCATGCCGTACTGCAGTGATACACCACCGGAATGCGGATACCGGACGATAACGTGCGTGTTAGAGGGGGGTTCGAGGTGCGAGTTGCATGGATGGGTAACGCAGACAGAGGCGAAGAGAATGAGCCGCCTGCTGTGCGCTGAAGAGCGCGGGAACGTACCGGGATCGTGAGGCAGAAGTCGTACATGGTTGCTATCGACGGCTCGACGTGGACTTCTTTTCGTTTATGACACCGGACGCTCAGCGATTGGACCAAACTCCCACTTTGCTTCAACTGGCTCCTATTGGATGATTTTCATTTCGCACTTATACACTACGTCCCGCAATAAGCGGTGGATCTTTGAGCTCTCCCACGTCCAAATAAATACACAGATGAGTCGCGTGTCATCTGTGCTGCTGCAGAACGCACCACTCCTTCCGGCACGCAGGGATCGACCAACCAACAGCCATTATTCCCAGAGTATTGACCAATCACAACACGAGAATAGAAACGTCGCCATGTCTCCTCTTCCACATACTCAGATCCACCTCGAGCAGCTCCAACCGCAGCCACATCGCAGCTTCCCGGCGCTCCAGCACTCGCACCCGGGCCCCTCCATCGCCGCCACCTCCCGATACCTTTTTTCCGCCCACTCCACTTGCACAATGGCCGACAAAACCTTCTGTGCGTCGTCGTCTTGCAGCTCGCAATGGGGCTCAATCTGATTCCGCACTAACCCTCCAGGACCGTTGACAGGGGCGCTGACCTGCTCGATGCTGTCGCTGTGCGGCTTCCTGTTCCTGCTGGCGGTGGGCGTCCTAGTCAAGGTGCAGCCCCAGTACATGAAGATCAGCAAGAGCGTGGAGAGCCCCGCGCCCATTTTCGAGTCGGCCGTGCTCTACGGGGCCCTGTTCGTGGCGTCCTCCATGTTCTACTACAAGGAGAGCAAGAGGAGCGAGCTCGAGAGCTACGACCTCAGCGGATCCACGTCCGACGAGCGCCTGAGTCTGCTGGACAAGTACGCGCACTGACTGGGACAGGAGAGGTTCTGGCGTGGTGTGCTTTGCTGACTGGATGTTGACGTTGTTGTTGCCAGGCCCGTGGTGAGCTACAGCTGAGGGGTTCGACGGCTTGTTGGCTGGTATGCTGCTACATGTAGCTCAAGCTGTGCCACACGAAAGTGCCCAACTGCTGTTATAATGTGAAAGCAAATGCTATTTTTCTTGTCGACGGGGGTTCACGGGCGTGCTTGCGAGGAGAGTTAGGGTCTTCGAAACGGTTTGATGGAGCTGCAGCGCAATGCTATGACGGATTATCAAGACTGTTCATCATGAGAAAGCTTCTTGCAAATAGTAGTCTAGCCGCCCTCGGCGTTGAAGTCGTCGTTGCACTGGGGTCGCTGAGAACATGAAAATCTGCTCGCATCCAGATGGCAGATTGCGCAGCATTGCAGAGTGATTTGGGTCGGGTTTCCCTACCAGCAATCCTCACCTCTATAGGAATTTCTCCTTGATAAGCAGCGGGTAGTCTCCGTCGTGAGCCTCCAGTCCCCTTATTTCTTCTGAATCGAACTCGTCGTTTCCAGGATCCGAAATGGTCAGCTTGACAAGCTCTCGGCATCTGCGAGTTTTGCAGGTATGGCTCGAGTCTAGGCAGTTTGTCGCTTTGGCGATTTTAATTTTCTTGCTAGGACATGTCGTCACGAGTTCGCAACACCGTCACTGACAGTGAACAAGTCATTGCATGGGAGTCGCTGCAAATTTAAAGATAATGCTCAAAGCATTCGCATCCAGATGGAAGACTGCCCGCGACTCCGACGAAGAATGGCTTGGGTAAGTGCCCCCCACGATGCTAAGTACAGCTATCTTCGCCTTCGTCGGGAATTTTTCCTTAACGAGAGGCAGAAAATCACCATCATGCGCTTCGAGCTTCTTCCTCTTCTTCAAACTCGTCATTACGGGCTGAGGAAACTTTCAGTTCGGCCAACTCGCGCGACATTCGCATCAACGGGTTCTCCAAATATGGCGCGAGGCCAGGCAGCCTGTCGCTGCTTCTAATACCAATTTTTCTTAATAGGCCACGTGAGCAGAGCACCATCATGAGTTGGTAGCACAACCACATCAAAATATGTGAGCTCCAAAGCTTCAAGCCCAGGACACACGGCAGCCAGCCTGCCCAAATCCAAATCGGTGCGGTTTTGCTGGTCGTATACTTCGTTGGGATCCGATTCATCTATTATCATCGAGAGTTTCCGTAGGCCAGCACCAATGAATCCGAGTAGATCCAGCACTAGAGTATTCAGCTCAATCTTGCCGATATGGAGATTCAGTGAGCGGATGTAGAATCCTCGATCGATTCGATGACCAAACGCCAAGGAATCGGGGTCAAAGCTGCTTGCTCCGTCTTCGATTCGTGTCCTACAAATTCCGTAGCCAGGGACGATGACGTCAGCCCAGTGAGCGCTACCAATAGGACAATAACGTGCTCGACAACGAAATGCACTTGCTGATCTGAGGACCATGATGTCGTCTTCCGCCAAACGGGTGGACGACAACTCGGTTCCTTCCTCAATAGAGACAAAACCGTACTGGGGAACACGTAAACGCCTCTGCTCTGATGACACCACGGGGTACCTAATCTTTAGCACTTCTCCCATAGCAACTACGTCTGCCCTTGTCAAAGACGTTCCAATCAGGTCGAGGTTTTCAAGGCGAAACACCGAAGACCCACAACAGAGCGCATACACCAACCATTTCCACCGATCACGGCAGACGGAGTAAAATTCAAGGCTCTTCAGCAATGTCCCCGTCGGTAGCTCGACAACTGCGGAACAAATTGCAGTGAAGACTCCGTCCGAAACACTCGAGCTTGATAAATCGTACTTCACGGATCCAACGGTAGATCGAAGCGGGACGTGTTGCCCATCCACCGTACACGGCAAACATCCACGAAACAATGCGTTCAATATCAACCCACTGTTAGCTACTTCAGTTGACGTGTCCACGACTCTGTCTTCATAGTCGTCAGCAAGATCCAACATAAAATTGTCCATAGAAGTACCACCTAATGCAGTGACGATCTCGACAAAATCTCTGGGTGTAGTAAGATACACCTCCTTTGCCACGACATACTGACAGCGTTCAGACGCAGAACCCTGGAAGCACATTTTCTTCCAGACACCCTCGTACGCGGGCATCGACCTCAGAAGTGTCGCCACTGGAGGAACTCCAAAAACCAATACTGTCTTCAACTGAAGTGACTCCCAACTCGAAGGCTCTTTCGACTTGTCAGCCTCCTGCCACCCCTGGATTCGTGCAGTACGAAACACGCACGTCCACTGAAGTCCCAAAGTCCCATTGTTTCTAGTCGAACCGTTTGTCATCTCGTCAAGTTTCTGCCTTGCCGATTGGAAAAAAGGCGAATACGTCCACGGATCGTCAGGAAAACTCAGCAAAGCCCCCCACGACAGTGGAGACGCCTCTTGTCGCGGGGGCAGCTCTCCAAGCGGTCAGAGATCCCACAAAAGTCGGCATTTTGACGAATCTTCTGGTAATTTCCGGCTCAAAAGTTCCCCAACTTTCTTGTTGTCGATCGTGAAGAGAAGTGTAAAAAGCTCCAGCGCCTCTCGAACAAACTGAAGTTCCTGTCGATATTTGGGATCCACCTCGTCCACTGGAACGCCGACCTCGATACGGTGCAAGGAGACGGAATTTCGTCGACGGCAGGTGGACACGGGGTTATTATCGTCACGCGAACGCTGTACTCCACCTCCCTGGGCTGCTTGTCCAATATCATGGAGCAAAGTGCAGCACGCCAAGGTTCCAGGAACTCCCAGCCAGCCATTATTGTGGCAAATGGTCGAAATTCCAAATTTGAGATTCGATTCTGCATTTTGATTGGTCAATTTGATTCCAAAAATGTAGCCATCTGGAGTGCTTCTGCGAGGGATAATCGATACAGTAGCGTCAAGTACAAATGAGCAAAGTTAGCAGACAACATTCAGTTTCACATACACGGCCGTTGATTGGATCAAAGAGCTCGCTTTTTAGATTTTGTTTTACTGCACCAATGACGCTATGGTGATCTCACCAGAATTACGCGCAACCAACCAGTCGTTTCACAGGGGTCGAGGCGAATGCAAAAATCAAGCTTACAATATACGCGTCGAAAGCGCCAATTTCGCTAGTACCACTCCTTCCGGTCACAACACTTAGCAGAGCCGTTTTCGCTAAGATCGGAAGCTTCTCTTTGGTGAGAGGCAGCAACTCGTCATCATGAACTTTCATTTGTCGGATCTCATTGTCACTGAAAGGCCAACCTACCGGTGACGTGACGTAAATCTGAACAAGTTCTTTCGACATCCGACATTTGCCATCACTCAAGCACTGGACTACAGGAGGAAAACGTGCGGTGCAGTGAAGTCCCATTTTCTTCACTGGCCAGTTCTGTAACGCTTCGTTGTACTCGGATACAGACACTTCAAAATCACGGAGGGTGAGCTCGTCCATTTCAGGGCAAATTGCAGCCAAGACACTTAGATCCAGACCATCTTCGTCGGGTCGGAAGCGTGGACTATTCTCCAGCTTGCTAAGTGAGAGCTTGCGCAGCCCCTTTCCAATCAGCGTCAATAAGTCAAACACACAGGAATCATCTTCGACGAGTAAATAGTCAATCGTAAGATCCTGAATGCAGCGCGAATGAACCCGCTGAGAAAACGTTTTGGGGAGAATGTCACCAATAAAATTGTTTGCTCCATCGCCAATATTTGCCCATAACAAACCGTAGCCAGGAATGACAACACCCACCGCGTCCGGTAGGACAGCGGTATTGTGTACTGCGCGGCGGCGACATGCCGTTGTAACCACAACTTTTTCCTCTTCATTCTTGAGAAGTAACGTGGTTCCTTCTTGCATCTCAAGATATCCGTACTCAGAAGTCTCTGCCTTCGATCCAATAGAATGCTGTGGAAATCGAGTTCTCAGCACCTGGTCGATGACATACAAATCCTCCTTCGTCAAGGACGCCTCGTTAATCACTACATCCCGTACAGTAGTGTGTGAAGTTGTACAACACATTGCATACACCAGCCAGCCCCACGGGGAGGGCGGATCACTGGTCAGGATCTTCAGGCCGAGGTTTATGGCACCGACAGCCTGCAGTTCTGCAATTGCCGAGCACGCTGGAGAGACCATCAAGTCGGAGACCCCGTAGCAGGTTATCGCAAACGGAACGTTTCCAGCCTGGCGGCTATCAACTTGATCTTGTAAATCGCCAGCTTCTCCTTCCTGCTTCCCGATTGAACTCGCCAGAATACTCAGGTTGGGACCAGCATTCTTCACAAATTGGCGATTCATATTGTCATCGTCAAGATTGAGCGCAAGATGTGTCATGGCTGTTTTCACCACAGCTACACTGAGGTCCTGAGCCTCAGGTGCAGCGAAATCGAACTGTGACACTGTCATTTCCTCGATCGATTGCTCCAAACACGAATTGAGAAACGCATATCCAATATCAGATTGTATCTCGGTGGCAACCGAAGCCACACTGCTTCGAACTGCAATTTGCTGGACAATGTAAGGGACGCCAGCGTCAAGAAGCTTTCGTAACTGCGTCGAGAATGTGTCAGCAGGTTTCTGCGTTTTAAGTTTCCCACAAACAGTAGCAACCGGAAGCTTCAATGTCCAGGATACTACAAATTCCTTGAGGTCGTACATGTGCTCGGCCTTTTTCAAATCCATCGCTTCTAACTTGTGCATGGCAGACCAAAACTGATCAGAGAATGTCGAGCTGTTGTTAGGAAATCCCAGTAAAGTGCTCCACGAGACTTGGTTGTGGAATTGGATGTCAGCTTGCAGCGTCCCAACGATACAAAGCTGCCACTTGACATGGTAGGTGCATTCACCTACCGTGTAAAGTCCACACGTCGTGACTTCGCCGAAATATTCACGAACAAGTTCTTTGAATGCGCCATTATCCACAACAGACAGGATGGTGAGCAGCTCGATACCCTCTCGGACGTGTCGTTGCCGTTCGGGGTCCACCAAATCGATCGGGTCGTACAGGACAACGGTATAGTCGGTGGCTTTCCTCTTCTTTTCTCCTGTGGGGTACGGACTGATAAGTGAAACCTGCAGGGCCGAGTCAGCTGATACAGACGTCGATTTCTCAGCTTTCGTTACCCCAGTTGTCCAAGCTTCCCGAAGAACTGGCAGCCAAGGCTCCAAGAACCCCCATGTGCGCATGATACTTTCTCGCCACCGGGTGAACGAAACGTTTTTGCAATAATTCTGAGAAAAGAATGTATCTGTCAACGGATTGATCGCAATCCATTACTCACTGTTGACAGAATGGGACCATGAAAGCTACTTGAATTTTGTGTGGGAAGCAGCTTTATTTTAAGTTCCCCAAGACATGCTCGTGCTCGACTTGGAAACGAAGAAGACTTTGGGCCACGTCAAGGTCTATCCCGGAGCGAGTCTGGAGCAGTTGAATCGCCACGTGAAGACGCTTGGGCCACTGGTGAACTCCAGTTTTAGTGAGCAGCCGGCGTTCTTCATCGACGACGACGACGGGCGCTTTATTCCCTATCGATTGGTCGTGGACGGCAACGAGAAAGTGGCGGTCAAGATCGGAGCGCTTGTTTGTTTTGTTTATCGTTGAGGTACATTGATGTCACTTAGTTCTCTCCTAACGACTTCTGTGCCCGTCCCTGTGCCGCCCCCATGCCATGGCAGCTCCAAGTACTGCCCTGCCGTTCGTATACATTTCCAGTAGATGTCCTTTAAATGTTTCACCTTGGTTTTTTTCGCCGCCTGTGCTGTTCTACCACCAGCGTGCTATCGCCAATTACGTGAAGTGGAGCGCATCCTTTCTTCACGCATTCTGCAAGCCCTGTGAGAAGCCCGAGATGTTCCGCCGTATGTATCGAGGTTGTGCCCGCATAGGACATGAGAAGATCGGAGCGCTTGTCGGTAAATGGGCCAAATAATCTGGCGGAGGAGGTAGATTAGCAACTTCGTAAGCAGCGTTCATCGTCGGCACTGACGTTCGAATGCCGGACGTCGCGTACACACCTCACGATACCGACAGAAACCTCTCGACTGAGTCAACGTGGACGTAGCGAGGCGAACCTTTCGTTCCTACTTTTGTTGTCGAGATTGATAAACTCCGGGTCGAGGCTCTCAACGCAGCGCTCTCGATCTCAAAATGCGCAACGAATTCTTCCAGCATGGAGTCAAATTAGGCTGGTTGATCGATCCACGCCCCGATTGCCGCACGATGTACAAGTATTATCTTTATGAGAACGAAAACGTGCAATGCTCAGACGGCAGTGCGTGGAGAAATCTCGGTGGTCGTGGTATTCTCCCCGGATTCACTCTTGACAGCACAGATTTACAGATTTACTGTAGACATGATGCTGAGCCAGGATTTTGGGGTCGGCGTTGGACGAGGAAGTCGATTATGTTTGTCCAGAGCAAGGATGCAAAAAAAAAAATAGATCGCTTTTAATGGTTGGGCAGGGCATGCGGAATCGCACCTTGCTAAGAGAACTCAACTCGACAAAAGGTTTTGGCGCGAGGCGCGAGAACCAACTGTGGCTCGCGAGGAAGAAGCGACAAGTGTGTACAACGACAAGCTCCATTTCGCAAGCGTAATACCGACGCACTATCCTCGTCCTCTGGTGCAATTCAGGTTCCTCTTTATCACGCAATTATCCATTGTGCATATGCTCTTACGGTTCATGTATGGTTTGTACGCTTGCAGAGTTTAAAGCGGCTTCCATGTAGCAACCGGTCATTCAACCAATATTCAATTCCAACGAACGCAATCGCATAGATGACTATGGTTTCGAAGTTTGATAGCTCTGGTCAGGCGTCGTCGGCTACCACTGGCTTATGCGACTGCCTGTGAAACTTTACAAAGTGGTGGCTCGACAATTGAAGGAACAGCTTCCCATTCAGTTCAAGTTGGCACTAATTAGGGGGAGTCGAACATAGCAAAAAACGTGCTCATGTTTTCGACAGATTTCTGCTCATGATTTCGACCATTTTCTGCTTAACTCTCAAACAAGCACTCATTTCAAAGTTCAAGTTGCTTATTCCCTCGCTCCCTCGTTCCCTCCTTCGGCCCTTGCAAAAGTGTTTCGTCAACTCGGCTAATTGCGATAATGAAATGAGCAAAAAGTGAGTCCCCCCTTCCGCTTTTGCTCATGTTTTCGACATTTTTCTGCTGATGATTTTGCCTTTTTCTTGCTCATGTTTTTTCAGTTCATTTCGAATGTTCGACCCCCCCTATTAGAGGGCAAATCATTAGATTATTTCAGGCTGTCGTACTTGAAATCACGCAAGGTCAATGGACGCACTAATAATTCAGTTACTTCGATCTTACGGTTCGACGTTTGTCTTTGTGTCTCGAAATCTTGGTTAGCTGCAGTAGTTATCTATCAATACACTTGTGCGATCTCCGCAAGCATGAGTCCATGAGATTGTGCGCGGACCCGCGTGTCAACCACCAATGCGCATGTCGTGTCAGAAGACCGCAATACCTTAATTACAGACCAATTCTCCACATTAGCGTTGTTGCCTTCCTGCCAGCAGAACAAGA